>LR812535.1:35628374-35858374 GCA_903798195.1 Danio kyathit
TCATTTGTTTGTTAATTAAATTTTGTTATTTAGCCTATTTTTTATGCAACAAAGTTGCAAATTAATTTGCTACGAGATGTGGCTGTATGGTAGTGCGCTTATCCAGAGCACGTGAACTGCTGCTGCAGAGAGAAAGAGCGCAATGAAAATAATAAAATTTTCGCATGCTGATTTATGTGAAATTGCGAATACATGACTAATCGCATTGCAATTTTAAAAATTATTGTATTTTATCCTTTAGGAGGGAAAGTCTATTTCAATTCATGC
The DNA here is from genome assembly GCA_903798195.1 of Danio kyathit. Classification (NCBI taxonomy): domain Eukaryota; kingdom Metazoa; phylum Chordata; class Actinopteri; order Cypriniformes; family Danionidae; genus Danio; species Danio kyathit. The sequence continues at coordinate 35,628,642 of LR812535.1, forward strand.
TAAAGACATGTGGTGCTCAAGTCTGAAAGTGCCGGTCATGTTGATGTGAACAGCTGAAGCTGTCAAATTATTTTTAGTTTATTTATTATTAATGATGATGATTAAAAAATAATTATGCTATTAATTTTATTCAATAATGTAATTAAAACATGTAATATATCTACATTAATGCGAAACAAGCTAAATATTAAAGTCGTCATCTCAGCTCTCTGCAATATCTTTGCCTATATCCCCCTCAATACACGATATCCTCTACTCTATCGTGGGGGGGGATATGTCCCCCTCACTTTTAGAGACAGACTATTTAGAAACAGATGATTAAGAATGTAAACTTTTGAATTTCATACAGCTGTCCCCGCCACTTTTAAAATGTCCACTCCGCCCCTGCCGAGACCTGCTTGTTTTGACCGTCACCTGCCATTTCAGTGGATCTGAAAAGCAGGAATAAGCAAAGTGCTCCCAAACGCCAGACCCGCTGTTGGTTATAGGAGGATTACATTAATGTTCCTAGCCATTTTGCTAGCTAGGCTATAGTGCAGTCAGTCCGCGGCGCGTTTCCACCCTTTCGCTTTCGTCCGCAATAAACCCTGCATCATCTCAGCGCCCCTCGGGCTTCGCTTTCGTCCGGGACAAACCCGGCATCATCTCAACACCCAGCTCCGCCGGCTTTTTCGGATTGAAAGCGGCATAACTTTCGGTTTGAGCGCCAGTTGAGCTTACTCCGACCCTGAGTGCAGCGTGTGCCTGACTAGAGTAGTGTTTGGAGGTGGGCGGGGAAGGCAGATGTTGCCTGCCACGTCATGGGATGCCTTGTTGCACTGAAAACATTTATTCTCTTTTATCTTTTTAGATATTTGTCTGAATCGTTCGGTTCGTATGCGTACCGAACCGAAAGCCTCGTACCGAACGGTTCGATACGAATACGCGTATCGTTACACCCTTAATATATATATATATATATATATATATATATATATATATATACATGCATACATACATACATACATACATACATACATACATACATACATATATATATACATACATACATACATATATATATACATACATACATACATACATATATATATATATATATATATATATATATATATATATATATATATATATATATATATATATATATTATATATATATATATAATATATATGTAATATATATTATATATATATATATATATATATATATATATATATATATATATATATATATATATATATATATATATATATATATATACACTATATATAATATATATATGGTCAGCTTCATTGAGTACACCCCATTTTAAAAATAAATATTTTTATCCATTTCTCAGTGAATATTGGTAATATTTGGTAATATTTACAACTTACACAATTTCAAAAAAATGTATATATTTTTTTGTTTCTCTTGATTTTTTTTTTTCTTCTTTTTAACATTTTTATTTAATATTTTTCCCTAACATAAATTTGGGCTACAAATCTTTACAAAGTTATTTTGTTAGATTAGCTCAAGATCACCAACTAACCTAATGTATATGGAGAAATATAATACTGTAAAGCTTCACACAGACAATATTAATTAAAAATATTTTTGCTATCTCTCTGATAGGTTTGTTCTGTTTTTTTTAGCCTAATGCTTGATTGATAGTGACAGCTCCTTGGATCTCATCTTGAGAGTTGACAGTCACAGATTCCAAATGCAAATAGCACACTTAAAATGAACTTTGGACCTTTTATCTGCTCATTTAATTGAGAAAAATAAGGAAATAACACACACCTGGCCATGGAATAGCTTAGAAGCCAATTGTTCAATTACTTTTGGTCCCTTAACAAGTGGGAGGCACATATGCAAACTGTTGTAATTCCTACAGCATTCACCTGATTTGGAGGTAAATATCCTCAAATTAAAGCTGACAATCTGCAGTTAAAGCACAGTTTGTTTCATTTTAAATTGATTGTGTTGGTATATAGAGCCAAAAGTTAAAATTGTGTCGATGTCCAAATATTTATGGACCTAACTGTATAAATCTATACAGTTAAAGTCAGAATTATTAGCCCCCTTGTTTATTTTTTCCCCAATTTCTGTTTAACGGAGAGAAGATTTTTTCAACACATTTTTAAACATAATATTTTTAATAACTAATTTCTATTAACTGATTTCTTTGATCTTTGTCATGATGACAGTAAATAATATTTGACTAGATATTTTTCAAGACACTTCTATACAGTTTAAAGTGACATTTAAAGGCTTAACTAGGTTAATTAGGTTAACTAGGCAGGTTAGGGTAATTAGGCAAGTTATTGTATAACGATGGTTTGTTCTGTACACTATTGGAAAAAAAAATAGCTTAAAGGGGCTAATAATTTTGACCTTAAAATGATTTTTAAAAAATTAAAACTGCTTTTATTTTAGCCGAAATAAAACAAATAAGACTTTCTCCAGAAGAAAAAAAAATATCAGACATGCTGTGAAAATGTCCTTGCTCTGTTAAACATCATTTAGGAAATATTTAAAAAGAAAAAATATTTAAAGGGGGGCTAATAATTCTGACTTCAATATATATTCTGACTTATATATATATACACACACACACACACACACACACACACACACACACACACACACACACACACACACACACACACACACACACACACACACACACACACACATATATATATATATATATATATACATACACAAACGCGCACAAGCAGAAATAGAACATTAAGAGGCCTTAAGAGATTTCTTTGGATGGTATGTTTTTAATAAAACTGTAACATTTGATGTCTTTATTCCACATATTGTCATTTAGAATATTTATTTTCCATTTGATGGCAGTAAAAAAATGAAATGATGAAAAAAAAATTGAAATAAAAGAAGAAGAAATAATATATAGGCAATAGAGTTTTTTCATCATACAGTATATTAATTTTGTAAATGGACAGTTCATCCAAAAACGTATGTTGTATGTAATTTATCTAAAATGTACCTCATGTGGTGGAAACATCAAATATCTTCTATTGTGTTCATGTGTTGAACAGAAGAAAGAAACTCAAATAGGTTTTGAACAAGTGAAGGTGAGTAAACGACAGCAGAATTTCCATTTGTGGGAGAAAGATCTCTTTAACTCTTATGAAGTTAAACATGTGTATTGTGTTGTCTAAAAATGAACATGAACATGTTTTATTTTCTTCAATTTTATGCTCTAAATGATAATTTTATTTTAAATTTGGAAGAAATGTCAACAGTAGTCAAACACATACTGTAACTATAAATTGTTCCTTTCTGTTTCTCTCCCATAGCTGCATATACTGCCCAAGGGAGCATGAGAGATTTATTTCCAAATCATAAAAATAAATAAATAAATTGTGCACAGTCCAAACTTTTGGACTGTACATAAGAAAATAATAATAAAAAAGTCCTAAATTAATCTTCCATCTGACAGGGCTATAAATTGTGGATGTTATGCATTTGAACCAATCACGGCAGCTTGCCAGCAAACAATTAAATGGATTGTACACAATGATTTTAAACAGTTGCTCTCTTGCTATGCATGCACAAATTTCTTTGATCTTTGTCACATTCTGCCTTGCTGATTAATGTAATAGTCATTGATTATATGGAACCAAAACCTTGACCGCAACCAGGAACAAAATATCAAATACTGTGCTCGCTGATATCTTTCCAGCCAGTTCAATGAAAACTGACAGCGTGGCGCATATTAGTAAGATAAATCAAAACAATTAAATGTCGCCTAAAGAATGTGAATTAAAAGACGAATCTGACTCGTAAAGTCCAAGTGATTGGAAACAAACAGTGTTTATATTTCCACTACTGCGCTCTAATGCTATGAGAAACATTAATCTGCACTTTAACTGTTCTGCTATAAAGATATGAATAACTTAAGTGTCTCCGTTCCTTTCAGTGGTGTGCTATTTAAAGCAATTTGATGTCATTCCACTTGGAGAAAGCAGATGCTGACTTCTCGGTTTGAACAGATGGTAATTCTGTCTAATAGTGCATTGATGTAATAGTGATGTGCATTGTGTATACAGACAGTCATAAAACGGAGGTAAGGCTCAAATAAATTGCAATCATCAACATTAAATCCTGGCAGAGAAGTGGGCGAAAACAAGGCTTGAGGGAGACATCGTCTTGAGTGGTCCAGACAACAGGTTGTGTTGGGTTAGTCAGCGTGCTGTTTGTTCAGACGTACGGCAGGAGTGTAAGGACATTAAGAGCAGCTTGTGTGGGAGCTGAATATTAATGAATTGGAGATTCAGCTTAAGTGGTCGTAAAAATGAGCTTTCATATTGGGGTGGGGGGTAGAGCAACACAATGGTATTAAATAAACTACATATAAGAACACAAAAAAATGTTCAAATCAAATGAAAAAAGCTAATATTTTGCATGAGAAAATATGTCCTCAAAAGGATAGTTCACACAAAAACTCAATATTATTCATTAGTCAGTGTTTTCTAACCTATATGTCATTTTAATCCTCCATACTCTTTTTTTTTTTGTATGACAAAGGATAATTTAATTAATATATAACCCTTATATAAGGTCAGTGAATACAAACCAATAATATGCAGAATAGTTTAATTCAGCATATGCCATACTCCAAGGAGTTTAGGCGGTACATAATAAAGTTTTGTGAAAAACAAACCAAAACTGTGTGTATTGTTGTTTTTGTTCACATTGTTTATGAGACTGCAGCTCACAAAAATTTGCCTTGAAATGGAGTAGTAAAAATCAGACGCAAAATACAACCTGTATACTTCTCTGTTGTAAATATGTGTGTTTCAGTGAGTTCATTCATCTGTCAACTGTCATTTTGACAACCATAACTTAAAAACAATGTACAAAAAAAGCACCGATTTTCCTGTAAAAAGTGCTATTCTCTGCATGCCGGCCAGTACTTGGCAATGCCAATTTCTATATACATTAAACACTAGGCATCGATTCACATATGTTTTTGTAGTGCCTATAGATTAAGCATGTAACACAGTATGTCATCACTGTTTTCACGAAAACACTTTGTCATAGTTTACGTGAACCTTATTAAGAGATTAACAGATTTCCATTAGTCAAGACTTTCGAGTCAAGACCACTTTTGGTGAATTCTAAAACATCTTTTGGTTTGCTTTACATCTTATTATTGTGCGAATTATACATTGATGATCAGGGAGGACAAACATTTTGGTTAGTTTGTGTAATAAATGCTTCAGTCATTTATCTATTTATTTTTAGTTACGTCTAATTTATTAATAAAGCTTATTTAAGTTTTCAGCCTTTTGAGGAATATTTAGTGTATTCTGACCTACAGAAGTCTCTGATTAGCTACTCAGATGTTACCGTAGGTTAAAATATAAACTATGTGTCTAATTTGACTATATTTCAGGCTAAATCCAGATACAAACACCTATTTTCCTAGAAAACAAAGTCTTGTGAACACAATGTCTATCGGTGCTCTAGATCTGCCGATAATAATAACAATAACATATAGGGAATAGGGTTTTTACATTATATATTTATTTTGTAAATGGACAGTTCATCCAAAAACGTATGTTTTATGTAATTTATCTAACATTCACCTCATGAGGTGGAAACATCAAATATCTTCTATTGTGTTCATGTGTTGAACAGAAGAAAGAAACTCAAACAGGTTTTGAACAAGTGAAGGTAGGTAAACGGCAGCAGAATTTCCATTTGTGGGAGAAACTATCTCTTAAACTCTTATGAAGTTAAACATGTGTATTGTGTTAAAGTCTTGTGAACACAATGTCTATCAGGGCTCTAGATCTGGCAATTTCAGACTTGTTTCTCGAATAGTCTGATTGGTTCGATTATGCATTCACAATGGTTGAAACCATTAAAGGGGTGGTCAAATGTATATTTATATTATCTATTATTTTAATTTGACAGATTAATGATTAAATATTTCTCAGTATTAAAGGACTGACCGCCCAATGCATCTTGTTTTGACGTCCTTCAGGGGGGATCTAGTGTTAATTAGGGGGGTCAATCCCCCCAACCCCCCCCTGAAATTCGCACCCTGCATCTAACCCTTTTGTATGTCTCATAAACAGTATAAACAATACTGTTTGCTGGGACCATTCTTTGACACTTCTGCATCCTAATTAGAAGCTTGATGCAGCTCGCTATTCACTTCCATTATATGAAATTACCTATATTTATTTTTTGTAGGCCAAAAATGAAACAATGGTATACAGTAATGGTAACAAAAAAAAAAAGAGTGAGTACAAAGATTATTACTGAAATATAATTTTTTTTGCATGAACCAAACCTTTAAGCATAACTAACGGCAGCCTATTCTAATCCACAAAAACCTTTAAAAGCAATAACAATATAAACAGAAGAAAAGTGCTAAAAATCAGAGTACAAAGATTACTGAAATGTAATTTTCTTTGCATGAACCAAACCTTTAAGCATAACTAACAACACCCTATGCTAATGTACAAAAACCCTTAAAAGCAATAACAATATAAACAGCAGAAAATCGTTAAAAATCTCCCGCCATATGGAAGAGCCGATGACATCGTCAGCTCTGTCGACTGCAGCATATTGAGCTGACCATATGTTAGAGCGGCGCTGCGAGCCTGACTGATTCATGCCTATCACATTCCACTGTATCAATTAAAGGCCCTTGAAGGCTGCATGATTTGTGCCTCTGTTATTAAACCCTGCTAATTCATCCTACTTACATATTCCTTATAAATCTCCGGGAGTGTGTGGTGATTCATGGCAATCGGAGAGAGCGCTACGGCACATTTTTCTCCTTGTAATTAACAGTAAATTGTTTTTACTGCCGCACAATGAATTTCTCGGCTTGGGCCGCAAATGAAGTAGTAAGAAGCGGAGTGGAGAATCCTGACTGAGAGGTTGGTTTAACTCATTAGGCCGTCACGTGAGCTGACGTGTAAATGGAAAAATAAACGGCAAAGGAAAGAATTGAAAAGGGAAATTAGTCATTGTCAGGAAGTACACATTTCCTTCCTAAATAGTTAAGAAAAAGCCATATATGGGACGGCTAATTCACTGCCTAAAACTGCCTAATGCCATATTTGTCCCAATATTTGTCCCACTCCCAATCTGTTACATTGCAGAACTGCAAAATGAATGAATGGATGACTGGATGACTGAGTGACTGAATGAATGAATGAATGAATGACTGAGTGACTGAATGAATGAATGAATGAATGAATGAATGAATGAATGAATGAATGAATGAATGAACGAAAATACAATAAAATAGCATTCACACAGTTGTGTTTTCAGGTTATCAAAACCTTCAATTATGAAACTCTGTTTATAGTTTTTAGAGATTTCTTAACATTGTAGGTCATGTCTCATTTTGAACAATCTTGATTTGTGAAAACAGTTACCTTGTATATCAAAACTGGTCATTCAAAAAATATTCTTTCCATTTAAACAGAACATTATACATATACATTCACCGGCCACTTTATTAGGTAGACCTTACTAGCACTGGGTTGCACCCACTTTTGCCAGAACTGCATTAATCCTCAGTGGCATAGATTCAACAAGGTACTAGAAATATTCCTCAGAGATTTTGGTCCATATTGACATGATTGCATCACGCAGTTGCTGCAGATTTGCCGGCTGCACATCTATGATGAGTTTCTAAAATACTCAGCCTGTCTGGCACCAACAACCATTCCACATTCAAAGTCACTTAAATCACCTTTCCTCCCCATTTTGTTGCTCGGTTTGAACTGCAGCAGATCATCTTGACCATGTCTACATGCTTAAATGCATTGAGTTGCTGCCATGTGATTGGCTGATTAGAAATTTGTGTTAACAAGCAGTTGGACAGTTGTACCTAATAAAGTGGCCAGTGAGTGTATACATAATGCTTTGTTTAAATGGAGAGAACACAACACATTTTTAATAACTAATTTCTAATAAGCAATTTCTTTTCTTCGCCTCAATCACAGTACCTGAAATTTTCCTATATATATAGTAATCTTAAAGGGGGCTAATAATAAAACAAATGCCTAAAGACATTTTACCAGAAGAATAAAATAGTAAAAAGTGTTAAAATCCTGCTAAGTATTTAAAAAATAATCAAAGTATAATAATTTCACCTTTAACGGTATATAATTGCACATACATAAATACAAATACAATCTGCACCCACAATAAAAGTTGCAAGAATGAGAGAGTGAGAGACAGAAAGAAAGGGGGAGAGAGAGAGAGAGAGAGCAGGCAGAAAAGACTGATAAAAAATAAAATGGTGTTCTTGATGACACACTTTCAGAAATTGTGTAAAAGAACGAACCTTCTTTCCTCCGACTGCTTCACGATTCAAAATTCATCAATTTTAAAGTATGAAAATAATAGAGATAACCTGAGAGTGAATCTAAAATAGCTTTAGTTTGTATTCCTTTGAGATAAACGACTTCCTCTCTGAATTGAGAGCAGGGCAGACCGTATGTGCTCCAGTTCACCGATGGCGTTTACGTACGTACACAATTAAAGCTGGTCTGGCACGGCCCTCACCGAGAGAGACCTATTCAACAAACTGACTGTGAGCAATGACAGACACTTCCCATTAAAGGCACTTCATTAATATTAACATGAGAATTAACACCAATTCAGGTTTTACTCCATTCGCTGACAACATATATCGAAGCTCGCACACGTAATTGGATGCCGAGTTCTTGCAGATGCATAGTTTGTGTGTACCACATTATAAAAAGTGAATTTTTAAAAGCAGGACTTTGGGGATGAACTTTTGATAATGGAGAATTGTAAACCAGTCAGTATCATGTAAACATGACGTTAATGAGGGACATTTGGAAGATTGCAACACAGGGACAGTTCACCCAAAAATGAAAATGCTGTCATCATTTACTCACTGTTTACTTGTTCAAAACCTCTTTGACTTCATTTCATTGAACACAAAAGAAGATATTTTAAAGAAAGCTAGAGAGCTGTATCCATTGACCGCCATAGTATTTGTTTTTCCTACTATTGAAGTCAATGATAAGAGGTTTTCAGCTTTCTTGAAAATATCATACTTTGTGTTCAACATAAAAAAGAAACTCATAAAGGTTTGAAATGACTTAAGGAAGAATACATAGTGAGTACATTTTCATTTTTGAGTGAACTAGCCCTTTAAATTAACATCAAATGTGTGCCTCAAAATAAAAAAGCTGTTATCATTTGCTCATCCTCCAAATGTTTCATATCTGTTTGAGAAATTTCAAAGAACGTTGTCAACCATTGACTTACATGGTATTTTTTCCTACTATGAAAGACAATTTCAAATGGTTTGTATAGGAAAATGAATGAATGAATGAATGAATGAATGAATGAATGAATGAATGTACATATTTTAAGAAGCATATAATGTATCTATATAGCTCAAATGGCTTAATTTTAACGTAATGTCAGTATCTGCATCACATTATTTTAATAATTTTATATACCTAGAAATGTTAAGAATCTAATGTTTTAAAGAGCATTTATGAAAACTAAACGTCAAAATATAAATAATGTCCCATCATTGAGGGTTTTAAGTATGTAAGGACATAATCCAGAACAAATAATGTCTTAATAAAAATGTAATTGGGATTAAATTATGAAGCATTATGGATTATTGAATTAAATTGTTCTACATTATGTCCTTAATTTAACAACCATGCGATAAAATGATGAAGCTTTCATTTTTATTTTGTTAAATATACTGTGATTTTTAGTGTATACATTTGTCTGATGAAGGTCAGGAGACAGAAATGTTACATTTAATACAATTTTGAGCAAGTACTGATAGTGAGCGCGACTGTTTGTTTGCTTTTCGCACACTTTGACTCCGATTTTTTCCTTCACACCTATCGTTTCTTCAGTTCTGCTGAGTTTGAATTGGTCTGTATGTCTTAAAAATGCACACACACACACACACACACACACACACACACACACACACACACACACACACACACACACACACACACACACACACACACACACACACACACACACACACACACACACACACACACACACACACACACACAAAAGTAACATTTTAAACATTTACATGAAAAAAAAAATCCCATTACAACTTTGGCTTTAGGGTAAAAAAAGATAATTCCTCAAAATATATATTTTTGTGTTCAACAAAATAGAGAAACTCGTAAAGATTTGGAACTACTTGAGAGTGAGTAAATAGTGAGTAAATCTCTTTAACTTGTACATGGATACTAGTAATAGTACTGACCTGAGGGCAGAGTCCTTCCTGATGCAGGTAAACTGCTCACACAGCCCTGTCTGTTGCAGACGGTCACAGTGAAACTGTACTCCTCATAGGCCTTCAGTCCTCCTGCAGTGTAGCTTCGCTCCTGTGCTGATCCACTGTACAGTACCTAAAACATCGAAACAAATGTGCTGAATCTACTAACTTGTATGAGTATTGATAAATACAGAAATTTTAACTAGAGCCAGTGTCTAATTGCTAGCATATAAACCATTTTGCTCAATGGACAAACAAGATAGAACATAATTTATCTTCCACTGCTCTCCTCTACATTTCTCACTCTCTCCCATTTGATCATATAACAAAGTAAATCTGTAGCTTCTTATGCTACAGTTCTCCTAATAACTAATAACAATCATGCTACTTTTTCTTTTAGAGTAAAACAGTTTTAAGTATTTACACTAGCATACAGTTACACAGCATACAGTGAAAAAAAATCAATATATTTGCCCAGCATTTATATATAGCATAAACTATATACTATATATTAGTGCTCGGCAAAGATTAATTGCATCCAAAATAAAGGTTTGTATTTATATAAAATGTGGGCACTATATATATTTATATATTATATTATATTTTATATTAAATTGTATATTATATTATAAATACACACATGCACGCATATATCTTATATGTATATGTTAATATACAATGATACAAATTATATATGCACATTAAAATATCTATGTAAATATTTTATGTACAGTATGTGTGTGTGTCACATATATACATATAACACACACACATACATTTGTGATTACATTATGATGTAATTAATATTTTATTCCGATTAAATCGATTAACATCACCAATATGTAATTATTTGAATAGTGTATTTGGGATTTGCATTGAATAAGTTAATTTAGGCTTGATATTTAAAATAAACGTTTACAATGAATGTTACTATAATTTCAGCTTGCTTGATGTTTGTTGTTTTTTTTTATCTATTTTTTTCTGAATAATAGGATTTGTGTTTTTCCTCACAGTGCAACTTAAAGAGTCACGAAACCCTCCCTGTCTCAGCAGGGTGTTTTCACACCTCTAGTTTTAAAAAAAGTCAGGAAAGTGGGTGAGTCCAGCTTTGTTTAGGTGGGAGTGTCGAGTTGCCAAAAAGGGAAGGGTTTGCATGGAGTTTCAGTACAAGCACGCACTGATGAGATAGCACGCACTGGGAGACAGACAGTGACTACGTTTACATGGACATCAGTAATCAAAGTATTTGCCTTCATCTAAATAAGACAATAATATGATTAAGGTGTTTACATGAGTTAACTTTTTTATTGTTTCTTTCATGATCCCGTTTTACATGTTATGACACATAATTCGATTAACATCATTGACACGCTATCCACATTTTCTCTGGAGTTTCATGTAATTTTGGGTGTTTCACTTTATATTTGTCAACTTTAACTGCAGTTTGGCACTTTCACTTACAAACATTTCATGCATGCCCCCTGTGACAAACGAGATATTGAATGCGAGGAACTGCTGGAAGAGTGCTGTTTTAATGAAACTTGATACCGCACACCAAATGGCATTTCTCTGTAGATGCAGAGACTCGGTAGATGCAGAGAATAGCGTCAAACAGCCGTGTGTGCATAGACTATCCTATCAAAAAATGTGGCGAAAATCCTACACGATGGTAATAGCTTGATTAAGGTGTTTACATTCGGAGAGCAGCATTTACAACGAATCTTTCAGTCCATAATATTGTAGTGATATTAACATACTGTAAACTTAGTAACTAAATCATTTTGACTAAGGTATGTCTTTAAAAACTGAAAGAGTACTGCTGACGATACGAACTAGCTTTGCCATCTGAATTAACAAACAAAGAACACTGATCGCACACTTAACAAATGTGTAGAGACAGGACAATCAACATGAACTGGAACCACGTCTTTTTAAAAAGGAAACGAGCAGCAAATCCGGATTTCACCATTTGTGGGTCCACACAGGAGCAGTGCCCTCATCACGAGAAAATGGAAACAAAACCTTTATTGCAGCACATTTCTAAACGCAAAACTGACGACCCATGTCTCAGAACAATTCTTCTTCTTCCACTTGCTTTAATTACGGTTGTTTCGTGACCCTTTAAATACTTAGGCAGCTGTTACTACTTTTCGGGAAAATAAGACACATCTAATAAGCCACCTACTAATAATAAAAATATATTTTTTGCAGATGACATAAATGACTTGTAAAATGCATTGTTTGAGGCACTTCTTGAAACAGAATAATCTGAAACCACATATTAGCTAAATATATATATATATATTTTTCAATTGCTCACAGTAGACAGCACGTTGTACAATGAAGCAGAATAACACAGTAAAATGTGAGCAATTCTGAATAATGCAAATATAAGCCCAGTTTTGAAGACAGCTGAACAACTACAGAATAATACGCAGTAAGTATACAGGCAACAATTCCGCTACTAATCATACCAATGGGAGCTCTTTCGGTTCACAAAACACAGGCTAGTTCTTACAACCACTCATACAATGTACACATGTAGACACACACCACACAGATCACACCTTCAAAACCTGCCTGACCTGACATATTTAATAGAAAAGTGCGTATCTGCAGGTTACTGATGGAAAACATCATCAATGCTAACATACACTTATCAAACTAATTAAAATCTAAGATAATGGAATCCAATTAAAAAGTGGATTGTTCAGAAAAAGTAATCTCCAAAAACATCCTTGAAACATTTACCACGACAGGAAAGGTGATCCTGATATGGAAAATGGCGCTTTAAATACAGAATAACATGCAGGAGACGACGCTACTTTAACCTTTAAAGGTTTGCTACCCGAACCAAGGAAAAGGAAACACCAAGATTCACATGAGTAATAGAGGAGACCTTTTTGGACAGTTCAGCCCACACCACATGCATACTGGGACACAAGCCTCCACCTATGGAAATATGAAACTGGACGGAAATTAAGGTCACTGCACTGTAAAATGCAGGATTTTTTTTTACCCAATCTTAGGTCAGAAATAGACAAACCCAACTTTTGGGTTACTTTGTTTTTTCAATTATATTTTGAAACCACTAAGTGGGTTTGTACGGTGTCCGAGAGCTTAATGCGCTGCATTAAAAAAAAAAAAAAAACATGCCATTACAAAAAACACCAGCAAACTAAGAAATTTCTTTATCTTTATCAGTTTGACAGCACATGTGTTGCAAATTCTCACAACACAAACAACTGAAAAAAACGCACTGCATTTGGTCACAACACAAACAGCTGAAGAAACGCGCTGCATTTGGTCACAACACAAACAACTGAATAAACGCACTGCATTTATTAAACGCGCTGCATATTATTAAAACTATGTTTCACATTTAATCATCAGTTTATTTAGGCTAATAATTTACAAAAGAATCGTGTAATCAGGATATTAAAATAAACACAAAAAAAAACCCTTTAAAGACCACCAACAACTTCACTGAGCAGCAGTTACGGCTTAATAACACATCCATATCTCAGCAGGGTCCGTCATGTTTTTGGGTTGCCTTGAAACATTTCCGTTGTGTTACGTAAATATTTGCAAGAGTTGTGATGCGCGTTAAGCTCTCTTGGCCACCGTAGGCATTTTTGATCCAAAACAGGGTTAAACAACCCAGAGTTTTTTTTTTTTTATATTTGTTTATAGATTTTAATAAGGGTAAGAAAAAAGAGAAATCAAAAACAAGTACACATGGATTAAAATAATTTTAAATAATTGAGATCGATAGAATTTAAAGAAGTTTTTAACTATTTTTAATATCGCAAGTTTGTGTATTTTAAAAACTATTTTTAAACAAGCATGTTGACTAAGCACACTTTTAAAAAATATCTGAAAAAATATTTGGTCATTTTAAAAACATGCGATACCTTTAACATTCTACATACTACTTTAATTGGATTTATTAAAAGTGTTAAATAATTCCCAAACTATTAAATAATATTATTAGTATTATAGTAATAGCATTATAGATATTTTGTTCAGGTGTTCATGAAATAAAATTTTGTCAATAAATTACTTTTAAAATGGAGTGGATGGAGCAGGAATGGAAAACCCGGAGTGGATCACCAGTGGAGCAATTATACAGAACTCTTAGTAGAGAAAGGAACGTTCTTTCGCTTCACATCAGGCTTTGATCCCATTCCCCTCAGCAAGCTAAATACACAACTTGACTTTTCGTATTTTAAAACCTTATCAAGCTCAAATTTAGACATTTATTAAAAGGACAGGCAGGAACACAGCAATGGACAGAAATCTGTCATAGACTTCCCCGCAATTAACGGAAATCCGTCATAGCGACTGAGAATTTGAATTCAAATAATAATAATATAACATCAAAGTAAAAGGACAACATAAAAGTCCAGCTGTGATTATGAGTATGGCATCCCAGAATTGTATATACATATATATATATATATATATATATATATATATATATATATATATATATATATATATATATATATATATATATATAATTCATTTTATTTATTTATTTTCTTTCCTCAAACTAGCAACACATAAGAAAAGAAAACACTGTAAAAAAAACACAAATCTTTAAAAAATCTGAGCAATAAAAATGTTATTTGTGATGAATGAAGCAAAGTACAGGACAATATAGGGACAGACCAGTGTTTCAGATTCATGTCAACAGATCAGATGTTCCAGCAGTGGCCCTTTTCTATCAAGATTGAAGTTGAATGTACTGGAATAGATACCTGTGTTACTATAGGTGGAGCGTATGGGTTGGACATTTGTTCTTGGTGAAGGTTGACTCTATACTCAGTCACTTCGCCCCTGACGTCTTTGTCCCGTGGCGTCTCCCAGCTCACTCTGAGGGAGGACGAGGACACAGCGGACACTTGAGGAGGGGCCATGTACTCTGGCACTGTGGAGCAGAGCAAATAATTCATCAAAACAATACAACTATTTCTTTATCAGCAGTTTTGTCATGTGTTACAGCAAAAATGCATATTTGCATGATCTATAATTTAAACAAAGATCATTTATTATTTCAAGCACATAACTAGCAGCAAACAACAAAAATGTAATACCACTAATCATGATAATAATAATGATGATGATGATGATGATAATGCTTGAGGAACAAATTTAAAATGCCTCGCAAATTAAAGTGGGCAAAGAAAATTGCAAATGTTAAGCTAAACTAAAATTACTGTTGCAATTAAAAAGAGAAATTACAATTAGATCTGCACAACACACATTTTTGTCTTAAGCTTATAAATGTAATGTTGTTAACTGACAAAAGAGAACAGCAAAGTGCAGATTTATGTAGGGTTCAGTGATTATAGGGAGTTTTTGTGAAAGTGCATTATTTAAAATAGTGCTAAATTTGAATTCATATCATACCTCATTTAAGACAAATACAATACAATCCACTCACCTCTATGTCTTACATGCTAATCAAATATAGGGGATTATATTCATTGCATCTGGGACTGTTAAGTGATTCAGGCCTATTGGCGCAGAATTGTAGCTCAAATAAACAACATTTTTGGCCTGGACATGATTATAGACCTTCTGTCCCTTTTCCTGGGTTTTCCTTGCAAACTAATAAGCAACAAGTATGAACAACGATTGTTCTGCCTGTTAACTTTTGCTGTCAGGAAGAACATTTTGATGTCATGATCAATGATAAACCCCCTTCCATAAAAGGATGGGATTCAATAATCCAAGAGACTATACCCCTGGAATATTTAACATGCCTTAGCCACTCCACAACTGATACATTTTTTCACACTTGGTCACCATATTTGGACAATATAAACCTTGCTTTATGTGACATTTTGAAACTTGGAATGACAATGTTCGTATTTAGACATTTATTAACATGTATTCTGTTTTTATCAAACGTCTCACTGTTGCCGCCATATTGTATTATTTGTAACAATAGTTTATGGCCTTTGCCATATGTATATTTCTGTATACGCATCAGCTATGTTTTGTGTCAGGCATTTTATGTTGTGTTTGTATTTTTGTTTTGTGTATGTCTAAAAAAAACAAAAAAAAAACAATTCTACTAAATTTACATTTGATGTTGGACCCATATTTGTCTATTATATTAATCATGTTACAATATTAAAAGCAATTCATTCATTCATTCATTTTCTTGTCGGCTTTGTCCCTTGCGGGGTCGCCACAGCGGAATGAACCGCCAACTTATCCAGCACGATTTTACGCAGCGGATGCCCTTCCAGCCGCAACCCATCTCTGGGAACTTCCACACACACATTCACACTCATACACTATGGACAATTTAGCTTACCCAATTCACCTGTACTGCATGTCTTTGGACTGTGGGGGAAACCGGAGCACCCGGAGGAAACCCACGCGAACCCAGGGAGAACATGCAAACTCCACACAGAAACGCCAACTGACCCAGCCCAGCCGAGGTTCGAACCTGCGACCCAGCGACGTTCTTGCTGTGAGGCAACAGCACTACCTACTGCGCCACTGGGTTGCCCATTAAAAGCAATAATTAACAATATTATTTTGTTGCAATATTGCATTCTACAGGTTATTGATGTCTGATTGAAGCAATTTGTTAAATTTAAGACAACACAATTCATATTTTATTAAAAATCTACACTAAACAACAGAAAAATACCCAAACAACAAACTTTAAATTATAATTCATTTTTTTATTCATTTAATAACTCTTTCCATTTGATTTCCTTCAGACTTGCTTCAAACAGCTGTTGGGTTGTCCTCTTAACACAACCTTTGACAAGGAAAACCGCAAACTCAAGTGCATCTCGTCAAACAAAAAACACGGCTAGCTATAAAAATAGTAAAATACACCTCCCTCCAAGTGTCAAAATACCATGAGGAAGTTGACAGAAACACTAAATAGAGCTTCAGCTGTCTTCTCTACGAATGAAAGAGAAATCCTGGATGGGCTCCTTCCTGTGAAGCACTTGTGGTGAAAATTTATCCCACATAAACAATCCCTCACATGTTTATGCTAATTCCCAGTTTCCGTTTTTCAGGAACTGTCATTCTGCGCTGTAACACTAGCCACCTATTCTTTCTCTGCTTAATAAGCATCTCCTCAAAATCAATTCTGCAGGGCTCCCATCTAAATAAAAACCGAAGACACAGGATTTTCTCTGCGGGATGAAGCCCGTGTTTGTGGCCTATGAAATGCAATACTTGTTTATTTCAAACTGTTTGCAGTGTTGTTCAAGATAATTTGTTTCATAATCTCTTCGGATATAAAACAAAATGAAAAGAGCCACTCGCAATCAAAGAGATTTTTCAAGAAATTTAATACAGAGCTTCACATCATTTTACAATCATTATAGTTTAGTAAAAAACAACTAAACTATGATGATATTTATAAATGTTCCTAACTCTGTTACTGAGGTCTGCTGAAATTGTTTTACGTTCATACCAGGTCTTAAAAAAAACCTTAATTCTCTCATAATAATGTCATTTCTCACAGTGTCTGAAATGGTTCGTTCAAGGATTCAGTCTCTCTAAACTCCTCCTTTATGAGAGATTACTCAACTCTGATTGGTTTTGATTTGTATGCAAATTACAGCATGTGTCAGTTACTTCCTAAAAACTAAATCTGAATTTCAGCTGTAGAGTC
This sequence comes from Danio kyathit, assembly GCA_903798195.1. Taxonomy (NCBI): domain Eukaryota; kingdom Metazoa; phylum Chordata; class Actinopteri; order Cypriniformes; family Danionidae; genus Danio; species Danio kyathit. The sequence continues at coordinate 35,646,593 of LR812535.1, forward strand.
TGTCTCAGCACTTTTAAACTGATGCAAAAAATAATAAATGGCACCAATTTTACCACATACATTCACTATGACACTGGTACGTTCAAATATCCCAACCAACCCCCAATCATGCAGCTGTAAAATCCACAGTTTTGCAGTATATGCAAAGTCTTTGAGTCCTCACTTCTCACTAGGGAAACCTCCATCATCACATTATGTTAACAACACAACACTAAACTAATTAAGGCCTCAGACATAACTAGGGTTTGAAAGCAGGTCAAAGCAGAACTATGAAAGTCTATAAACATATTTGTGCTGGAATTAAGGGATTAATATAGTTTAGAATTGGTTGTCACTTTTGAGAGACGGAATTAATCTAGTCTAATTTGATACTTAGAGACCTTTTACATTCGTTAAAACCATACCAGCTAGTACTATACATGAAGGGTAACATTTGACCAATTCATAATAGGGTACTTCGAACTAAATTTGTAATAGATTTTTCTAGGGTGGGTAGGGTAATTTTATTTATTCTTTATAACCACAGGATTGTTGTCAATTGTCATTGGCTCAATCTAATGTGAGTGACAGATTGCCCCGATCTTGCACCAATTAATGACAATAACAGAGAATAGAAAAGGTGTTGTTACAAAGAATGGAAGTTACTTTTATTAAAAATTATTTAGGGAATAATAATTATATTATTAAAAATGCAATATGTAATGTCCCAGCAGACATCAACGTCATAAGACATTAATAGTAGGTTAGATTTAGGTCACCAGTGTCTAAGGACAATGTTATTTTGACGTCCAATAACGACGTGAAATGATGTTGATTTTAGGTGTGTTGGAAAGTGACTGAAATCCAACAGAGCCAACATCTTAAACCAACATCATATTGACATCAAATACTGACATTTATTCGTCAGGTATGGCAACCAAAATCCAACGTCTGATAGATGTCGTATTGGTAATGTCCACACAACGTTAAGCTGTAACATCATTAGATGCTGATATTTTGTTGTTTTCAGGTTGCGTTGGATAGTAACCAAAATGCATTGTCTGTCTGACGTTGGACATTGACGTCGGCCTGACATTGGGTTCTGATGTCAACCCAATTTTTATTTCCAAACAAAATGCATCGTCCCACGACAACATCAATCTGATGTCATGTTGACGTCCTGTGCCTGCTGGGGTTGGACCACAATTCTAGTTATAAGGGTCAATTTTGGAAATATATATATATATATATATATATATATATATATATATATATATATATATATATATGTATGTATGTATGTATGTATGTATGTATGTATGTATGTATGTATGTATGTATGTATGTATGTATGTATGTATGTATGTGTGTGTGTGTGTGTGTGTGTGTGTGTGTGTGTGTGTGTGTGTGTGTGTGTATGTATATATATATATATATATATATATATATATATATATATATGTATATATATATATATATATATATATATATATATATATATATATATATATATATTTGGAAACTAAACAAATAAATGTTCTAATAATGTATAGTTTGTTGTGACAAAATAACATTTGTCCGAGATACAACTATATCAAAATGTAAAATCTGAAGGTTAAAGACAAATCTAATTATTGAGAAAAAGTTCATTGCAATGCGCTATTAATAAAATATATAATATTAATATACTTATAAGTAAAATGTCAACATGTTTTTATTCACCATTTAAATGGGTTTTGGCATAAAATAAAAATATATTTTAGGCTTTTCCCCACAAACCTACCCATGTCACATAAGACTGGTGTTGTTGTCCAGAGCCACATATGTAAAAATAAGAACTGTTGATTCTAATTTCTTGTCAACAATACATTTCTGTCAAAATTTGAGCTAGATCAGAGTGGGTTTGACTGACCTCCCTCTGCAGTTCGCCCCACAGCCCAGTCTGACAGAACACTGCCGGCCATGTTCACAGTGAGCACTCTGAAGCGGTAAGTGGAAAATGGTTGCAGATTGGACACCACCACACTGCTCTCAGGTGGAGTAAGAGCGTTCTCATTGGCTGAACTCAACGACGGCCGTGGGTTCAGCCAGCCGCTACTGAGAAAAACCCTTTGCTCCGTACCATAACTGCTGGCGTTTCTCTGCAACTCATTCAGCAGCTGCATAAAGAGCTCATACCTGATAATTATACCTGGAGAGAGAGAAAGAATGAAAGAAATGCATGAAACATATATGCCAATACCTTCTTCCAAAATCCCTTATTAAGCCTCAGAAAGATATTGAGATGTAAGACCGGCCATTGACAATGCACAATTACAGCTGCTGCATGAAATTATGTCGAAAAGAGAGGCAGACAGAGAGAATCAGATAGACACAATTAAACGGAGAGGAAATTCATTGAGAGAATCCTCTAAGGGCACTTTATAATGGTCCATGTTAATGAGCTAATTTGGCAAAAAGCATGATAACTGGCATTAAAAGTCATTGATATACAGAGGGCTATTTTGCGACGCTTTCAATGGCGCGAGGCACAATACATAATTGTATGCAGCAATCAACTGTTTTAAATGTGAAATGTTTCTTTGCGGCGCGCAGTCCCATCAGTTTATATTGCGAAATGAAGCATGGGCTGAGCCTTAATCAAGCCTCTTGGTTGCAGATTAAAGTTTGTAAGGAATTAATTTTCATCCCCGGCTGAGATCAAATGGCATCTCTATAATAGTATTTCTCATTATTGTAATGATGTAGCTGAGAGACGGCGAAAAAGTAAGTTAGGCAAAACAGAAGAGTGTTTCAGTTTCAACGTGTGCATTTAAGAACCGCTGTTAAATAAAATGTAAGACAAAATCACTGCTCCTATTAAACAAAAAAGCAGAGAGAAATTTGAGGGCTGATCTGAATATTTAAACATATTGAAATATGAATAAATCTGTTTGCCTTTTTTGTTCATTCGGCAGGGTGTTCCAATGCAGTTTACATTGCCCTGAAATGTACATTGTGCAAATGTAGATTTTGTCTTTAGTACTGTGCAGTTCTGATTGGTTATACTTCATGTAATGATCCCATTATTGCTTGGTTTTGATATTAATCGGCATTCAACTTCTGGAGCAAGATGATTTACACATTCTATTCAATTCACTTTATTGTCTATCCCACAGAGGTTAGAAAATTGTCTTTAGACATAGGCTCACACACAACAAAACATAATAAACACACTTACACAATTATTTAAAAAATCCAATTTAAAAAAAACAAATGGCAGTGTGAATAAATATGAAGAGTTCAAATGCAAAACCCTCTAAATCCATCAGACCTCTTTTCTTGTAAATGAGCATTTTCTATCAGGCTCCTCTGATTAGGTTCAGAAGTTTCTTTTTATATGTAATGAGAAGGTTATTAGCTAGAAAATAAAATACCCTTTTTTTAAAAAAGTCACTTTAGACAATTCCTTGTTTTTTTAACAAGGTAGATTTTCTTTTGTGTCAAAACCAGCTAAATCCACTTGTGCTTTTTATGCAAAACCCTCTAAATCCACCTATTGTAACAAGACAGTGTATTTAATTGAAAATCACTAAAAATGCAATTAGAAATTATTTTACCAAACGTAAAACACTCTACACAAACCACCTGAAATTTAAAATGTATAAATCTGTCAAGTAAGTGGCGGTTCATTCCGCTGTGATAAATCAGGGAAAAAGCAAAAGGAAAATGAATGAATGAAGACTGTAAAGTAAGTGCATTAATCAATAACATTAAAACTGACAATAATTTAATCTTAACAATCCGTTGTCATTTCTGATATTTGGGATTTAGATTTAATGTAAGTAGAGCAATGTAAACATTGTAAGCTAAGCTTGTTAGATTCAAATAATGTAGTGTAAAACATTGTGAAACATCAATATCTGTGCATTGTCCATTAATATAAAAATCTTATCTGACGTATGGGTATTATGAAGTAATACAATTAATGTATAGTTTTATATGTTTATGATCTTTCAAAAAATTGCTTAAATTAGGGTATGCCTCTCAGACAATTTTAGAAGCTGTCATTCATTCATTCTCACCATACTTAAGGTCTTGGTCTCTTGTTTATCCTCATAGCATCCACATGGGATAAAAGAATGGCATCTTAACTCTTTCGTGAAAAGCAGTTGCCATTTAATGTATAGTAAATCGGACTTATTCAAAGTAGCGTCGCTGCGCAAAAAAAAACTTTATGAATGCATGCTACACTTCCGACTGTACATTGTATTTTCTTTTTCTTATAATGAACAGAGTTTTGGGGTAGGAGACGTTTTTATTTGCCATTCAATGACAGTCGGACAGACTCATCCAGTTCATCAAAATCCGTCTTTTAAAATTAAAACAGAAATTTGTCTCCTCATAAAAGCTGGGGTATCAGCGCGGTGCTACATTGAAAACATATGATTCGATTCGTGCCTTCTGATTAGTTCTCGGGATAAAGCCGCTTTTGCTGTCAAAGACAAGTGGCGTTTAGCAGCTTTTGCTAACAAACTGTTATTTCTGAATGCGCTGACGCTGGGATTTTGATGATTTGATGCAAACCTGTTAGTTGAACTTGTACTACGTGCCTAAAGCATTCACTCAATGTCATTATCTCATTTTTGGCGGAAGTAGCATTTAGCGGCTTTTGCATCTGAACTCTTCATATCTTCTTGTACTTAGCCTGTTTTGCTAAAGGGAATTTATATCGTCTACCAGGCGGAAAGGAATAATGTAAAAGATGGGAACGGTCTTCCACAATAGTGGAGGTTTTTCTTTTTGTCGCTGCTTTAAATAAATTAGTGAGAGGTGTTTGTCTCTCACCAATTATTTTACTCGCTACATTTACCAACCTTAAAAGTTTTTTTTTGCTTTTAACAGAGAGAGAGAGAAAGTTAAACCAGGCTACAATTTTTACACATTGAAAAATCATTTAAAAAAAAGACACATGAATAGAGTTAATTTGAACAAAAAAAATAAATAATAAATAAATAAATAAATAAATAAATAAATAAATAAATAAATAAATAAATAAATAAATAAATAATAAATATATATATATATATATATATATATATATATATATATATATATATATATATATATATATATAAATTATATATATAAAATATTGCTAATTGGTTTCTTGTCCAAAATGTTTAGTGTTTGTTTGAATAAAGATCGGTGGCATGGTGGCTCAGTGGTTAGCACTGTCACCTCACAGTAAGGTTTGAGTCCTGGCTGGGTCAGCTGGCATTTCTGTATGGAGTTTGCATGTTCTCCCTGTGTTGACGTGGGTTTTCTCCTCTCCAGGTCCTCCAGTTTCCCCCACAGTCCAAAGACATGTGCTATAGGTGAATTGGATCAACTAAATTGGCCGTAGTGCATGTGTGTGTGTGCGTGTGTGTGTGTGTGTGTGTGTGAGAGAGAGAAAATGAGAGCGTGTATGAGTTTTCCCAGTGTTGGGTTGCGGCTGGAAGAATATCCGGTGTGTAAAACATACTGTTTTAATGCTGGATTGGTTGGCAGTTCATTCCACTGTAGCGATCCCAGATAAATAAGAGACTACTAAGCCGAAGGAAAAAGAATAAATGAATGAATGTATAAAGATCAAGAAGTTGTTTTTGTCAATTGAGAATCAATGTAAATCAATTTCTGAATATTTGGCTTGGTGGAAGAAAAAGATACAAAATTAAACTAAAAATTAAGGCATGTTTCCCAAGACTTTCAGTTTGCCATTCATACCAGACATTCTCAACCAGTTTTTGTTTAAAAAAACAAAATTATAAATTTTTTTAAAATTACATATAATGTAATACATATTATTTTCCACACAGTTTTACAAATATTAGTCATATTTTTACACACACACACACACACACATACATACATACATACATACATATATATATATATATATATATACATATATATATATATATATATATATATATATATATATATATATATATATATATATATATATATATATATATATATATATATATATTATTGTGTTATTGTTTTTAAAGTTATTATTATTAACAAAAATATTTTGTTCTCTAGTTCTCTAGAGACAAACTTAAAATTGTTTAATTGCTTCCTTTCCTAGAAATAAAAATGATATAATATTTAATATATATCTAACCATTTTTGAAACTGTACAGCTGCACATACCAGTATAATATCATAATAGGCCTTCAAGTATTTTTCGGAAAAAGTGCATAAATACCATTGGATAAAACTGGCGGTTCCCAGTCCACCTTGAGTTGAGAGGAGCCTAAAGTTGTGATTTTGGGTGCCGGCTGCTGCTCTGGAGGTATCTGAGCGGTCAGCACGATCAGACTCTCACTGCGAGCACAGCCTCCATCCGTACAAGCCTTCAGACTGAAGTTGTATCGAGTGAAAGGTTGCAGCTCCTCAGCGGTGGCCTCTGTCTGAAGTCCAGTGTAGTAGATTCTCTTTTCTCCGCTTAGATCCTGTATGGAGCTCAGTGTGTAATTGTCCATTGGACCAGTGCTGTTCAAGGGCTCTGTCCAGTTAAAAGAGGCACTGGTGGGCTTGGCTCGACCCACGAGGGTTAACTGGAGCTCCTCTTGCTCGGGTACAGCCGACAGGGTACGCAAGGTGACCACAGAACTGCTGGTGTTAGAGCGAATATTACCGGTGATGAGCTGGTAAGAGTACGAGGTGTAGGGAGACAAAGCTGTGTCTGTGAAATGCATAGTTCCTGAATGAGACAGAGAACAAGAAAGCTGTCAAATGGAATTGCAGTATTGATGACAATTATGTGGTCAATTTGATAATTATATACACTACCATGCAAAAGTTTAAGGCTACGAAGAATGTTCACATCTCCAAACATAAATGCCGTCACATTTTATTACAGTTTAAAATGACTTTACCTTAAGGCATCCTTTTAACAGTGTAACTATTTGTTTAACTTCTCAGTAATAGTAATTCATTACATACACTTCCTATATGGTTAGTGTTAGAATGAAGGGTTAGGTTTAGAGTTAGTTGCATGTAATTATGCATAATTAATTGTAATTTTGAAAGTATATGTAATATATGTAACTAGGACACCTTGATATAAAGAGCTAATTTTTGTATTTTAGCTAATTTAAAGAAAATCTAAATTCTCATTCTAACATGCAAACTTGATGCACAATTTCTTATGATCTGTGCTAAAAAATAAATACACTGCTTAATATGTGGAAACCATAATAAATTGTTTTAGGTTTATAATTAATTTATAGAAAGTTCAAAAGAACAGCATTTACAGTGCTCAGCATATACAAGTACACCCCTAACAAATCCTATTTTAATAGGAAGCTATACAATATTATATTTGTTCATATACATTAGATTAGTCAGTACTGAAGCCAAATCTGGAGCTTATTTAACAAAATAACTTACGATAATTGAAAAATTTTGTTGAAATTTTGTAGATTGTATTTTTTTTTTTTTGCAATATTTTGCTTGCATTTAATTGTATTATCTTTCAATTTCTAAATATGTTTGGTGACTAAAATATTATTTTAATAAATATATCTGTTTAATAAATCTGTTTTGTTCAAATGCAGCAAAATACAATGCCTATATTCACTGAGAAATGGATAAAAATATTCCTTTTCAAAATGGGGTGAACACCGTTATGCTGAGCACTTTATACACTGCAAAAAATTATTTTCTTCCTCAGATTTTTTGTCTTGTTTTTTTTTTGTCTAGTCCAAATATCTAAAAATTCTTATATCAAGAAGCATTTTCTAGGCAAGCAAAACGTATTGTCTTGTTTTAAGAAATAATATGCCAATATTAAGTGAGTTTTTCCTTAAAACAAGCAAAATAATCTGCCAATGGGGTAAGCAAAATAATCTTGTTTTTGCTTTTGACATAAGATTATTTTGCTTACCCCATTGGCAGATTATTTTGCTTGTTTAAAGGAAAAACTCACTTAATTTTGACATATTATTTCTAAAAACAAGACAATATGTTTTGCTTGTTTAGAAAATTCTTCTTGATTTAAGAATTTTTAGAAATTTGGACTAGAAACAAGACAATTATTTTTTTGCAGTAAATAAAATAATCTTTTCTTATTAATTGTTAAATTTAATGCATCACTGCTTCAAATAACTTTCGACTAGTGTTGGATGGTAGTTCACAATTTAAAAAAAAAATCTAATTAAATTAAATGTACCACATTGTTAAAAAGGCACTCTTTGCATTAATTTTTATTTTATATAGTCTTTTTTCAATTTCTATAATGGCATTACATAAATATCATGGATAAATAAAAATAAAAACCATTACGATTTTATGGAACTGCAAGAAAATACATTCATCGTCATTTTATATTACATTGTCATAAACTTAATTAATCAATTCTTTAATTTACATGAATCTTTTGTACAAACATCACTTAAACTAATAGTTCACCCCAAACTGAAAATTCTGTCATCATTTACTCACACTTAACTCATCACAAACCTTTTGACTTTATTATTATTATTTTATTATTGAACAAAAAAGATTTTTGTTCCGGTCCCCATAGACATCCATAGTATTTGTTTTTTCTACTATGGAAGTTAATAATTACCAGTTTCTAACATTCTTCAAAACATATTCTTTTGTGTTCAACAGAATAAAAGAAACTGATAAAGATTTGAAACTACATAATTTTTTTAAGTGAACTATCCCTTTAAATCTACCAAATATTACAGTAAGTTAAGCATCATTCAATTCCACAAGACAAAAACATAACGGCAGCACCATAAACACCTGCAATCAAAACATCTACAGTAGCGTGACTAACCAAACGGATGCTGACTGTGGTTGACGTGGATGATCTGTGTGTCTCGGAGCAGTGTGTACATCAGTGCATTGCTGTTGGGGGAATCAGGAGCTCTCCAGCTCAGCTTTATGGCGGTGGAGTTCAAAACCCGGCCAAGAGGAGGAGGCTGCTGTTGCGGATCTGAATATGAACAAGAGAGTGTAATCAGAAACATATTTATGATAAATATGCTTTGTCAAACAGAACTTAACCCTTGTGTATTGTTGCTGGTTTGTTTTACCTCTTCCCAAATTTTCTAATTTCCCAAGACCAGCAACAATCAAGAATGCATGATTATATGGTGTCATGGCTTTGCAATCAAAAAATGTCATTATAATAGAAGTCAATGGGGCAAAAACAACCACAAACATAATGAAAGGGTAATACATTTACCAACAGTGTTTTGTTGATTTTTTTTTTACATTTTCAAAGGACTTTCCCAAAATATGTGTCCAAATAAGATTTGTTACTAAATATCATTCCATTTGCTGAAACACAGAGACAGATGTGGTCAAACTAGAAAAGTAAAGTTTATAGACAAACTTTATGGTGGCTTGGGAAAGCCTAATTTGAACGTTTTAAATAATTGAAGTAGTTTTGAAAAAGTTTGAAACAGTTGGCATAGAGAGATAACTACAGTATATGTTAGCATGTTTCTAGTATAGATTGGCATGTTTTTTGCTAGGCGATGGATGGTGTTGTTTTGAGTGGTTGCTAGGTGGTTGCTAGGGTGTTCTGAGTGGTTGCTAAGGTGTTGCTAGAGTGTTCTGGTTGCTTGCTAAAACATTGCTAGGTGCTTGCTAGGGTGTTCAATGTGGTTGCTAAGGTGCTGCTAGACGGTTGCTAGGGTGCTCTGAGTGATTGCTAGATGATTGCTAAGGCGTTGTTGGGGTGTTTTGACTGGTTGCTAAGGCGCTGCTAGGCAGTTGCTAAGGTGTTCTGAGTGATTACTGAGCGGTTGCTGAAGCATTGCTAGGCGATTGCTAGGGTGTACTAGGTCATTAAGGTTTTGCTAGGTGGTTGCTAAGGTATTCTGAGTGGTTGCCAAGCGGTTGCCAAGGCGTTGCTATGAGGTTGCTAGGATGTTCTGAGTGGTTGCTAAGGCATTGCTAGGTAGTTGCTAGGGTGTTGCTAGGCGGTTGCTAGGGTGTTCTGAGTGACTGCTAGGCGATTGCTAGGGTGTTCTAGGTAGTTGTTAAGGTGTTGCTAGGTGGTTGCTAGGGTGTTCTGTGTGGTTGCTAGGCATTGCTAGGGTGTTGTAGGTGGTTGCTAAGGCATTGCTAGACGGTTGCTAGGGTGCTCTAGGTGGTTATCAAGGTGTTGCTAGGTGGTTGTTAAGGTGTTCTGAGTGGTTGCTAAGGTGTTGCTAGGCGGTTGCTAAGGCGTTCCGAGTGGTTGCTAGGCAGTTGCTAACATAAATTAGCATGAATTTTGTATGAATTAGCATGTTGCTAGTGTGTTTCTAGTATGGATTGGTATATTGTTAGTATAGATTGGTATGTTGTTGTTAGTATGTCGAATGTAAAGTCAATGGCAGTTTTTGTACAATGTAAGAATATAGGAAAGTTGCTAAGGTGCTGTAAGTGGTTGCTAGGGTGTGACTAGTAAGTTGAAATGTCCTCAGTGATTGGCAGATTGGTCGTCTGAGTTAAATGAGCCCAACCTTAAGTCTGTATGACAGTCTGGCGGAAAGTTATGAGGTCACAAAGTTTGATCCAATGTTAAGTCGATGGGACTTTTCCGAAATTTCTGGGTCAGTTTTCGGAAAACCGTACGTCGGATCAGTTGGAAAAGATATAGCAACCCGAGTCAGAGCAGTTTGGAGGTCTGGTGTTAGTTTGGTTTATGTAGCTTAAACGGTCTAGGAGGAGATGCATTTAGAAATTTGTTTGAGAAGAAGAAGAAGAAGACGGAAGAATAATACGTTTATGTAGTATAACAGTATGTTGGCTTTTTCAAGCCACCATAATAAAGACTCAAAATCACCCTAGAGTGGACATCCCCAACAGCACACAAGGGTTAAGGAAAAAGTGGAAAACACAAGGTTAAAGCATCAAAGCTGCTGGCTAATGGGGAAAATGGACTATGAATATACTGGAGCAACAATCATTTGTTATATATAAAAATGCTAACTTAATAACAAATGCTGTACTGTTGGGGCACATTAGGGCTTTAAGAGTCTCAGTGAGGTTAAGTGCTGTATGCTCTAAACACATGCAGACCCATAAACAGGTCACCTTACAGTATACATGCTGAATGTTAAAAGAGTAGATATGCACAGAACACAGAAATGGCATGAGATCATGAAAGAGAGAGAGGGAGGGATCTATATTAAATAGAAATGCTCAGCTAAAACATAAGGATGCAACATGATTAAATTTGAGTGTCAGCTCCTGGGTATTCTGAATAAAGTATGTAATAAATTTCACAGTCCAACGTAAATACCACAGCATTTGAGTGGCAGCAGTGAGTTTTGACCTTAGGTATGGCTTTCTTGCATTAAACTTGATTATATTGGAGAAATCTGCATTTAAATTACAGCCACTACAATAAAGCCACACTGTGGTGTGATCTAGAAGAAGCATTTTCTTGTATTTGAGCCAAATTGAGTGTTGAGACAAAGGATTTTACTATTTAAGCAATAAGGTGCTTAAACAAATGCCCTTTAAAGGCCTTAGACATGGTTTGATGAGTTTTATATTCTTTGTTGAGGTATTTCCTATAAAACCTGATTGATGAGGTGGGATATACAAAAATACCTATTTAAGCCAATAGCCTTTAATTTCCAAAATTAATAAAAACCAGTTAATACCTTACTGTATGTTTTGAGAAGGAAAGTACTGTATAATCGATCCCTTGTGAAAATTAACCATAATTTCATTATAGTAAAAGTGATAAACCTGTGATTTTTTTCACTCGATATTCATTCATTCATTTATTTATTTTCTTTTCAACTTAGTCCATTCATTCATCAGGGGTCGCCACAGCGGAATGAACCACCAACTTATCCAGCATATGTTTTACGCAGCGAATGCCCTTCCAGCTGCAACCCATCACAGGAAAACATCCATACACCCTGATTCACACACATACACTACGGACAATTTAGCTTACCCAATTTACCTATGGCGCATATGTCTTTGAACTTGTTGGGGAAACCGGAGCACCCGGAGGAAACCCATGCCAACACGGGGAGAACATGCAAACTCCACAAAGAAATGCCAACTGACCCAACCTTCTTGCTGTGAGGCCATCGTGCTACTCACTGCTCCACCGTGACACTCCACTCAATGATATAATTTGTATAACCACAATTATACTTCAAATACACTAAAATACCATGGTTAAATAAACTATGATTAGTGTAGCAAAACCACAGTTGATTTGTGGCTATCATGGTTTAACTATAATAACCAGTTCCTAATTTGTAGCTTGCGAGGTCCCGGAACAGATCGGGGTAACGGATCCGGCATGTTACCAGAGGAGGGAGAGGTATCGCGGATGAAAGTGAAGAGGGTTGTTGAGTCGCGGAAGAAAGTGAAGGACGGGGCGGTGCGGGGCGGGGCGGGGGTGCGTGTGAGGAGGGGGATCGATAAAATAAGGTGCTGGATCAGATTTCAGAGGTGCCGGATCCAAATCCAGCTTGTTCCGGCACAAATTAAGCCCTAATAATAACCATGTATTTTTAAACTCAACATTAAGAAGTTACATTGGTTCCATGAGATAATGTGGTAATTTACTATGAAAACCTACTGATAAAAAAATTGTGATGTGTCTTTAAAGGTATACAGTATTATTTGTATTACGGTACTGGTAACTTCAGTGGCGCTGTTAGCTTAGCAACATGCTAAAGTAAATCTATTGAAATAACCTGTATTTTTTTTATATATCTCACTTTACAGTAAAGCATTTTATACTTTATAGTAATATTATGCTTGATACCATAAGTTAACATGAACTAACAAGGGCAGCACAGTGGGTAGCGCTGTTGCCTCACAGCAAGAAGGTCGCTGGTTCAAACCTCGGCTGGGTCAGTTGGCATTTCTGTGTGGAGTTTGCATGTTCTCCCCGTTTTCACATGGGTTTCCTCCGGGTGCTCCGGTTTCCCCCACAAGCCCAAAGGCATGCGCTACAGGTGAATTGGGTAAGCTAAATTGTCCATAGTGTATGTGTGTGAATGAGAGTGTATGGGAGTTTCCCAGAGATGGGTTGCGGCTGGAAGGGCATCCGCTGCGTAAAACATATGCTGGATAAGTTGGCGGTTCATTCCGCTGTGGCGACCCCTGATTAATAAAGGGACTAAGCCGAAAATAAAATGAATTAATTTATTAACTAACAAAAAATGCCTTTGTTTTCATTAAATAATGTTAACAAAGATTAATAAAAATGGCAATAAATGTTTTGTTCATTGATTATTCATGCTAGTAAACACATTAACTAACATCAACTAACGGGGCCTTATTATAAAGTGTTACCTATATTTTTAAATCTCAAAAATTCCCAAATAAATAAATGAAAATCATATTAATACATATCACAAAAAACAACACTGAAATGAATTCATAAATATATTTAGATTCACACCTTTGCTGCAGCCCAGGTAGTTGTTTGGATCCATGTAACTGGCTCCCTCCACACAGGCATCACATTTATCTCCAGTCACAAATGGTTTGCACAAGCACTGCCCCGTCTGGGGGTGGCACGTGCCATTGAATCCCCCCACAGGATCACAGCCACACGGCTCACACCTAGACACATGGAGATCACAAGAGACACAAATACCATTTTCATAAGATGAAAAAAAAAACTGTATCACTTCTTGTGACATTGTCCATGTCGGTAGAGGACAAGAAATCAGGTAATTAACCAAAAGTAACAAGTCCAGATCTATTTACACAAAAAAAACTGTGAGTCTCTCCGACCGGCTAAGACACGAAGAGTTGCAAAAAGTGTATGTGTGCGTGTTAGAGGCGTGTGTGACTGAGGGAAGGGGGGACACTTGCTCTAAATGGAGGCATTCACAGATGCACCTGTCAGTGACACATCTGGGAGGGGTGTAGAGGATGGAGGAGGGAATGCCCTGAGGGGCCAGCAGCGGGTGATGTGGGGGCCAAGCGCCTGACACCCTCGAAAGCAGCTGATAAAAGCCACAGACTCTTAATGAGCTGAAAATTTGTTCTGTCAACTAGAGGGGCGTTTTGGGCTAAGCCACCCGTTTCCCAATGTGGTTCGACCTTGACTCCTAGAGAGGAGACAGTGAACTTTTTTTCCCTCCCCTGTCATGCAAAAATGACGCCATCTGAGGTATCAAATTTTGTGATCAGCACCAATAATGCTCAGTTCCACATGCTTGGGTTCTCCATATTTCAAATATATCAATAGCTTGAAGCTATCAAAGTAAATGACTCCAGATTGTGCCTCGATGTTTGCATAGAACAGGTGTTGCAAAATAAGAGCTGGAAAGTATTGCAGACATGAAACTGACTAGGAAGAAAACCAAACAAAAGCAGATATGAATATGAGCTAAAATAGTGTAAAATAAATAAATACATTCTCATTCTCTCAAGGTTAAATGATTAGCCATGTCGCAGCCTGTGTTTGCCATTTGTTGTGATGGCTAATCTTCCCTAACCATATTGTGGGTTTTTAACTACCTCTATTTGGTGGTCCGCAGTGGACAACCCAATATGAGAAAACTAAATAAGATGCATCGTCTTATTGATTCCCAGGCGGACAAATGAGTTTATAATATTTAGATAAAGAAATCTTTATTGTGTAGGATCTCCTGATGCAGTTCAAGCTACCCCTCTAATCAGTTTAAATAGTTCATTTTTCATCCTTACCGGGCGAACGAGTGCAGCTGGATGGATTGCGTATGCAGTGATCTGTCATGACTCGTATGGATTAACAATTTGTGATGTCCGGTAGCCCTGTTGTTGATGCATTGAAAACACACGCTCATGCTATTTGCATCTCACCAGCCAACAATTAATGTCCTTCCTACCTACTGCGCATCCCAACATCATTTTCTTTCTTTTTTTTTTTGGTGGGGGGAAACACTTAAAAGGTAAACGATGGTTGATACAGGGAGCGTTGACGATGTCCCCCACTGTTCCTGTTCTTCACCCAGCGTGGCTGGAGTAGTTAAATATCTCCTACAAGCCTTCAGGAAGGTCATTCAATGAGACTTCAACCACACCACCAAGACTTAAACGTATAAAAAAATCATCAAAAGAAAATCTGCCGTATGCAGGAAACGAAAAAAAGAAAAAATAATTTTCCAATCCACTGACTCCTGAGAATGCCAAGTTTTCCATCCCCAACTTAGGCCATATGTTCAAGCTGGGGAGCTGCTTTGGAGTATATCATTAAGACAGCTAACATATGATGTATTTACAACCTAATTGATGTATCCAACAAATCAACTATGCAGAGAGCATTAAAATGCAGCCTCGTTTAGAGGCGGGAGACTTTAATGGCTAATTTGACCTTTGCTGGCTCCGTCTGAACCCGTGGGCCAGTAAGCAGCTAACTGGCTCAAATCGTTATGAAAAGTGATGTGCATGATTTTCTAAATGGGCTTTATTCACTAGCGTTCGCTCTCGGAGATGGGAGGGAGGTCTGGAGTCATTTTCCACCGTGATTTACACTCTTCTATTTTACTTGAATATATATCTTACTGCATGGTAATAAATGAAAACGTCTTTCTCGAACATGACCGAGGTACGGGTGTTAGACTATAGCACTGACCTGCCAACACTTGGATTAAAGCCAAAGAACAGATCCTGGCACTGGTCGCATCTGTGACCGGTCAGTGATGGGTGAGCACACACACACTGCCCTGAGTGGGCAGCACACACCTGCCCCATCGCTCCCACCGAGTGACATTCACACACTTCACACTCGCTCAGCCCCGCCTTGGACAGGAAGAAACCTGCAATGACAGATGATGCGAAGAAACACAATCAGACTTACAGTATGATGCCGTTCTTGTGTGCTCTCCTATTTACTACCTTTGACATCAGTACGGGGGAAAGCATATAGTATACTTTTAAACAGTGCTAAAATGTACTGCTTTCTGAGATTTCATTTAAGGTAATGTACAAAAAAAAATGTAAATATTAAATATTACACAAAAATATATAATTAATTATTTGCAATGATGAATTTTAAACCTGGATGACTTTTATCTGGAATGTAAATTAGGGATGTCCAGATCTGATCACGTGATCAGAAATCGGGCACGATCATGCAGTTTCAGACTACTTGAATATACAGTATATGTATATATTATCATTATTTTTTAACACATCTATAGTTATGCGGTGGCACAGAGTTAGACCTCTTTCTTGACTTCACACAGAAACAATAACGTGTGCGGCATAACATCACCTTATTGCAGAGACGCTATTGGTTAAATGCTGGCAAAGTAGAACATGGAAACAGCTTGAATCAGAATGCGCGAGTATATCTGTGGTCTGGAGGTATTATAAAGTTGATGACGACAACATTGCTATAGCAAACTGTGAGATATGTAAACTTGGGATTGCCTGCTGGATATTTTAAGTTGAGGTGCAATTTGTTTTTATATTAGATTTGTTTTATATACATTTACTGTTGTACTAAAGTCCAAAAGTGAAGAATTTATGTTATTTACTAATTGACTGTTCAAGCTATCTCAAAAATGTCCTATGTTTGTTAACAGAGTTGTTGAATGTTAAAATAAGGTGAATTCAATAAAAAATAAGGAACATTCTGGATCGTTTTCTTCGCTCTTCTTTATTCTTTTTTTATATATTACAAAAGTATTGAATCTAGTTTCGGTTTCGGTGAGGTAGAAACTCAAAGTCAAATGACTCGGACTCAGACTCGAGGGGAAAAAAATCTGATCGGGACATCCCTAATTTAAATGAAGATATTTTGAAAAATATCTTATTTTAAAACCTGTAAACATTGGTTGCATGAATATTTTTTCTAGAATATCTGTGTAAATTATACAGTTTTGCATCAACATGAGCGTAAGTAAATGATGACAGACATTTTTGGCTAACTGTCTTATTAAGAGGCCAGAAAAATACCATATTTTCTGAAAAACAAAAATCAAAGTGCCAAGATACAGTTGACCATTGAAGCATTTTAAACATGTAATTTAGATTTTGTGACTCCATGAACAATCCTTAAAATTTAATAGTATTTAGACTGAAAAAAAAAAATTTAATTCACATAATGTATCAGGTCAATAATAGTAGGGATGTCCTGATCAGGTTTTTTTTTGCCCTCGAGTCCAAGTCCGAGTCATTTGATTTTGAGTATCTACCGATACCGAAACCCGATCCGATACTTCTATAATACATAAAAAAGAATAAAGAAGAGGGAAGAAACAGATCCAGGATGTTTCTTATTTTTTATTTAATCCACATTATTTTAACAATCAACACCTCTGTTTGTTTGTTGTGTTAAATGTAGCCTTTCCTTTCCACCTCTTGCAATCCCAAGTTTACATATCTCACAGTTTGCTATGGCAATGTTGTTGTCATCAACTTTATAATACCTCCAGACCACAGATATACTCGCCCTTTCCGTTTCAAGCTGCTTCCGTGTTCTACTTTGCTGGCATTTACTCAATAGCGTCTCTGCAACAAAGTGATGTCATGCCACATGTGTTGTTTTTTTTTGTGCAATGCAGGAAAGAGGTCTAACTCTGTGCCACCGCATAACTATACATGTGTTAAAAAATAATAAGAATATATATATATATATATATATATATATATATATATATATATATATATATATATATATATATATATATATATATATATATATATATATATAAAAACATACACACATACATATATATATATATATATATATATATATATTCGAGTCCTGATCGGGAGGTAATGTCTGATTCCGATCGAGTCTGAAACTGTGTGATCGGGCCCGATTTCCGATCACGTGATCAGATCTCGACATCCCTAATTAATAGCCAGCAGCAGGATGTCGATGAACTGAGGCGCTTTTTGTTGAACAGTGTTTACAAATAGATTACAGATTAGATTTAGATCAAATAAAACATGCGTAATCTTGACAATCTATACATCAGTCTAAAGCTACAACCCTCAAGCAGGTTACATTTATAATATGTTCACCTTTTTCTTGTGAACCATTGTGGCAAATTTTCTCAAAGAAAGAAAATCAGGTATTAATTATTAGGTGAGATACTTCTTTAAGAATGTCCTGGCTCACTTTTCTGTCTATATCTTCTTAAGAATAAAGTACGAGTTGAGTCTCAAGGGCTCCGTCAGGCTCCTGCGCGCATCAATCAGACAGGGGGCGCTGAGTTTGAGATGTTTCAATCACAGGCTGCTTCCCCTCCGGTGAAATACGACAGAGGGGCTCCGTGAGGAGAGCCGGGGGAGGGCCAGCAGAAACACAGTCATCAGTCCCCCACCCTCCACCAAATGGATCTCCCCCCGTTCCCTGTGCTTTCAATTTACTCCTGCCAGCCCCACTCTCCGTACACATGCTTTATGTGCCGGCATGGGCGGCCGAGGCTGTGGTGAGCAGCAGGTACAGACGCATTATTTCATTGTGTGTGGGGAGTGCGGGGTAGGGGAGGCTTGGCTGTACATCCTTGTCTGGTTACCATGCAAGCTTAGTGGCCTCATATTGTATGCATGGGCCTTTTGGTGGATGTTGGCAAGGATGGTTTCTATTCAAAATAGCCTTGACTAGTTAAGCTGTTTTAAGCTTAAAGATTTGCTGACAGATAGTTATATAGATAGATAGATGCAGTTGTGTTCACATATTCTCAACTGAAAAAGGAAGTGTATAGGTTGTTTTCACATGACGTCAATGATGACGCGTGAGACTCAGATGGAGGTCAGGAAGTGATTCGTCTACATGGGAATCGCTATCAGAACATCAAAATGTTTATGTTTTGTGTAGTTTATTATTGTTGCCAAAATAAGAAATGCCAAACAGCTTTTATAAACTTCCAGAAGTTTTTGCTCATAAACGGGGGAAGTTCAAAAAACTGGCTGAAAAACAGAAGATAAGGTGGCATGTAAAAATTTTTTTTAATACATCCGTTATATAAACATCCAATACAACTTTTTTGAACACGATATTTTGTTTGACAGAAACAATAAAGATTATATACAGGCCTAGCTGTGTATAAATATGTTAATGTGTTATATAAAAATCAGATACAAACACCACCACACTTATACAAAATCCAGGAGAATATAAATAACATACCCTGCCATGTAAAAACGAAATCTCTGTCTTGTTTTACAATAATCCAAGTCTTTACTGGCATTTTGGTGGAATAAACAACGTAAGGTTAACATCGAGATGCGCAGCAGAGGTGAATGTTTGTTGATATTAAGTTCATCGACCGAGCAAAAAAGAAATGCAGCCCTTGCAAACCAAACTAGATGGTTATTATTGTGGAGCACTCCCCCCCCCCCTTACAACACTAAATGTAAAATAACGTAGACTATGCATTCACGCTATTATACTGTATGCTTTCATCTGTTATTTTGTGATGTCTGTAAGATATCCATGTGGGGAAAAAACTATATTAATTTATAATAAACATGTTTTTGAACCACATAAAGTGCATAATATGCACAACTCTTTGTTAATGAATGCTACAGAATACTAAAGCGTAGTAAACTGATAATAAATACTGCAACGTTGGTGTAAACTGTGGTGCATTTGTGATGGTGTATAATTATAGTGAAGAAAAAAGCCTATTGAATAATTTGTTTATTACTACAGTTGTGTTGTACCACAGCAACAATATAATTACTACGACAGTTTAATTCAAGTAATTATCTGTAATATGCTTTCAAACACTATAGTATAGTATTTTTCATGTAATGTAATAACTTATACAGTATCTACCGCCTCGATGACAGGCAAATACATGATATGTATTCATGATATAAGCATCATGCCCAACATATGTGGTTATTTTCTATTCATATCTCCTTTGAAATATGGTATAAATCGCAAAAATACAGACTTTCCTCTACGTCTCCCATTCAGTTTTTTACTTCCTGCCCTCCATCTGAATTTTCCACGGAGAACCACATGATTGCAAACAACCTATATAGGAGAAATGGGTCTGTTTACACTTGGTCGCTCTATGTCTTGATTGGTCACTCCATGTCTGGATTTTATTGTATAGCTATCGGATCATGAAAAGAAAGGTGTAAAGGCCCTCAGAAATGCATTCAAGACATATAAAGTTGCAATCAGAATTATTCAACCCCCTGATTTATTAGCCCCCCTGTTTATTTTTTCCCCCAATTTCTGTTTAACGGAGAGAAAATTTTTTCAACACATTTCTAAACATAATAGTTTTAATAACTCATTTCTAATAACTGATTTATTTTATCTTTGCCATGATGACAGTAAACAATATTTTACTAGATATTTTTCAAGACACTTTTATGCAGCTTAAAGTGACATTTAAAGGCTTCACTAGGTTAATTAGGTTAACTAAGCAGGTTAGGGTAATTAGGCAAGTTATTGTATAATGATTGTTTGTTCTGTAGACTATTGATAAAATTTTATAGCCTAAAGGGGCTAATAATTTTGACGTTAAAATGGGTTTTAAAAATTAAAAACTGCTTTTATTCTAGCCGAAATAAAACAAATAAGACTTTCTCCAGAAGAAAAAATATTATCAGACATACTGTGAAAATTTCCTTGCTCTGTTAAACATCATTTGGGAAATATTTAAAAAAGAGAAAAAAAAAATCAAAGGGGGTTCAATAATTCTGATTGCAACTGTAAATCTGATTGCTCAAATTAT
Source organism: Danio kyathit (assembly GCA_903798195.1). Taxonomy (NCBI): domain Eukaryota; kingdom Metazoa; phylum Chordata; class Actinopteri; order Cypriniformes; family Danionidae; genus Danio; species Danio kyathit. The sequence goes on from LR812535.1 coordinate 35,667,238, forward strand.
TTCAGGAGGTGGTCTGGGTGACATTCCAAATTAAACTGGACAAGTCTAAATGCATCTGGTTGATGAAACCAGATTTGTAAATTTTACTCCTCCCAAATTGCAAAATCCTCCATTTAGGCTAGACATAGTTAGCTTTAACAGCATAAATGCAACACACAACGCAATGCCACATAGACCAGGGTGTTGGTTTCGTTTTAGAGAAAAACGTATGAAGTGACAAGGTGTAGAAAGCCTGCAATAGGAATAATGAATTATTAATGAACAATATAATATTAGGATATATAACCTATCCAAATTGTTTACAGGGACATGTCTCTACAGTGCCCTAAAAGAAGGAGCAATGTTTGGAAATTGGAAGACTGCACTTGGCGTATAAAAGTGCAAGTTGGTTTTACAGTAAACACTGAGGGTTAATTTTCATTACAAACACAAAGGGACCAGCTGGTACAATTGGTCCAGCCACGCTGACCCTTGAGCCCCTGGCAGTGCAATTCTAGCACTTACAATGCTGCAAAGAATAAGGGAAGTGCAAACATTTCCACCCCCTGAAGTGCACTTGAGTCATGAGGCCAGCGCTGGCCCAAACAGCCACTGAGGGGTTGATTGAGGGTACATGAGGAATGGCCTGTAGCTATGCTAGTTAAACGCCATCGGCCAAAGTGACTGCCAAACACACTCAATTCCCAGGCACAATCTAGGGGAAAAGGAATAACAAAACAATGCAACAGCTTGCACAGCCAAGAACAAAATGTGAGGGAGTCATTAGTTAAGGAAAGGAATAGAGTGCTTTGTAATTCAAAAGATGTTTATGCAGACACTTCAAATGTGATGCGCAATGGCTAGGAATCATGGTAAACAACAAAAGCGGTGACTTCACTGGCTTCGCCAACACAGTATAATGAGCTTACAAATCCTGATACACCTTGTAAATACACACACAGGGCCAGGTTTACAAACTGTGGGTTCCATTATGAACCCTCTTTGCACATTAAAGAACTATTATTAGGAGTTATCAACGACAAAAAACTAGTGTGTAAGAAGTGTGTACATTTATTGTTGTGGCTGGCCTTAGTGCATTTGTAAGGACTTCGATTTTAGACACAAAATTTATTGAAGGAAAATATTTTTAAAAAATCATACAACTTAAGCATTGGGGGAAGTCAATTTACTAGTATTTGCATTAATATTGAATACCCCCAAAACATGTCTAATGTGTTATTCAAACAGAAAACACTGGTTCAAATCCAAGTCAGAGCTGGGGCTAGCAGGCAGGGGGTTACATTCGTGCCATAACCAGAATAGGAGTGAGGTTCAGGGAATAAGTGTAATGGAAGTCAGCTAGTAGGAACTTTGAGTAAACCTCACTCCCTTAGATGGCTTCAAATGGTTCTAACTAGTAGTGACTTATGGTAAAGGCCATGGTCTTTACAGTAGCATGTTAGCCTCCCTTAAAGCAATTGCTGATTCAAATGCTGATTGGAGCAAAGCCATTTGTATCAGAGGACTTATGTGCTATGACATGGATGGGGGGTGAGGTTTAAGAAACATCTGTAATAGAAGCTAGATAGCAGTAACTGTGTAAACCTGGCCTCAAGAGGCAAACTAGTAACTGACAGCAGAGACTGGCATGCTTTAACATGCCTGCCTCCCTTGCCCCAAATGCCAGTTTAAATCCCATTCAAAGAAGGCCAAATCTGGAGTAGTTACACTGCTGATGTGATCTGAACTGAAGTAATTGTAAACAAGGCCCACTAGTATAAGCTAAAAGAGTAAACCTCATTTTACATTTGCAACTTAGTGAAAGGTAGAGGTTGTTGTGTTATAGCAGTACACCTGCCTTCTTTGCTGGAAATACTAAATCCCATTCAAAGTGAGGCAAGCAGAACCAGAGGGATACAATTTGCATACAAAAATATTAAGTAGGTAGTGAAGTGGAATGGAAAAAAAAACTTGCTCTGTGTGAATGTCCCCATGTTTGACTTTAATATGCCTGTAATAGTTCCAAGGATGATAAACCATAGAAAAGAGCATCCGATTAACATTGAGATGGAAATTGATTGAGATAGTGAAAATCTGAATGCTATCTACTGATTACAGAGCCACATTATTTTAGATTGTGTAATATTATATAAATGAATATATAATTCAGAATTATTAGCCCCCCTGAATTATTAGCCCCCTGCTTATTTTTCCCCCAATTTCTGTTTAACGGAGAGAAGATTTTTTTAACACATTTCTAAACATAATAGTTTTAATAACTCATTTCTAATAACTGATTTATTTTATCTTTGCCATGATGACAGTACATAATATTTTAATAAATATTTTTCAAGACACTTCTATACAGCTTAGTGTCATTTAAAGGCTTAACTAGGTTAATTAGGTTAACTAGGCAGGATAGGGTAATTAGACAAGTTATTGTATAATGATGGTTTGTTCTGTAGACTATCGAAAAAATAATTAGCTTAAAGGGGCTAATAATTTTGTCCTTAAAATGGTGTTTAAAAAATGTTAAATTGTTTTTGTTCTAGCTGAAATAAAACAAATAAGTTTAATAAAAAAATATTACCAGACATGGAATACTGTGAAAATATCCTTGCTCTGTTAAACATCATTTATGAAACATTTAAAAACGAAAAAAAGAAAAAATTAAAGGGGAGGGGGGCTAATAATTCTGACTTCAACTGTATGTGTTCTTTAATGTGTTCACTGTCAGTAAATAACCTGTAAAATGTTGTTATGGGATTGTGGTTCCACATTAATTTACCCTGTTTAATAAACCTGCCTCATAGTAAAAGTTAGGTTAAATGTAATTATTATATTATATTATATTATATTATATTATATTATATTATATTATATTATATTATATTATATTATATTATATTATATTATATTATATTATATTATATAGCACTGTGCTACGTCTGACAAATCGCACTATTATGTTTTTCTTTTCTTTTTCATTCTTTTATAACCCTTTTTAACACATTTACTTGTTTCTTTTATTATTGTTTATGTAAAGCACTTTGAATTACCATTGTGTATGAAATGTGCTATATAAAAAACTTGCCTTGACTATATTATATTATATTATATTATATTACATTATATATTATAATATATTATATTATATTACATTATATTACATTATATTATATTATATTATATTATATTATATTATATTATATTATATTATATTATATTATGCTTTTCTTACTCCTTACAAAAAAAAAAAAAAAAAAGCAAAAATACTTTCGCATTACTTTCCTTATTTAAGGAGCTGCAAAGATGCATTTGAGATACTGCTTTGGTTTTTCGTTTGACATCCTTAGGCTTACACACCACTTACATTGTAATTTGTTGTTGTTTTGAACGTTATATGTAATGTTATGTTAGACATTTAATTTACATACGGGTTACTTTGATACCCCTTTGCACTTGATTCTTTTTGTTTTAGTAACCTTTAAATAGTTTTATCTTTTTACATTTTTCATTCAAATTGCTTTGGTTCCCTTCATTTGTTGTTTGCTTGAGCTGGCATGTAACAAATAACACATTTAGCTATTTTTTTTAAGTGACTTTATATTGTAATATTTGACTTTTTATCTCAACACCATATTCAAATCAGACTGAAAGCACTAACCTGGTTTACAGGTTCCACAGTCCTGGCCGTAGCGTGTGGGCAGGCAGACACACTGACCACTAACAGGGTCACACACAGTGCCAGGCACAGTGCCTATGTGGTCACAGTGACATGGTTGACATCCATGTGTAGCGTTGGCAGAACTCAGGTTGTAGGTGTGAGCAGAGCATCGATTGCACCTTAGGCTTTCTACATTGTTTTTACACAGGCATTGGCCTGTGGTCTTGTCACACACGCCTGAGCCGTTCACCGTGCCTCTGAGCTCACACTGACAAGGCAAACAGCCCAAAGAGTTGCTGCGGTCCAAACTGTGGTATCCATCTCGGCACACGTCACACCGCTGGCCCTCTGTGTGAGGTTTGCACTTACATTGTCCCGTTACAGCATCACAGGAGGTACTGGGAACAGATCCGTTCAGACTGCAGTCGCAGGGCAGGCAGACTCCACTGCTGTTCTGACTGTAGAAGTGAGGGATGCAAGTGTCACAAAGGAGGCCCCGCACACCAGCTTTGCACTCACACTGTCCGGTGAAGGGATTACAGAACTGGTGCAGAGAACCCCATGGGTCACAGCCACAGGGAATGCAACCATCGGGATTGGTGTGATTGAGGAATTTGAAGCCATAGTTGCAACGGTCACAGGTTAGACCTAAAAAATAAAACAGAAGACTATGGTCAGAAATTTCAGAAAACACCCAGAAAGATTTAGATTCTGTTGGTGGAGAAAAATATAATCATTTAAAAACAGATCTGTCAAACGCTAAAATATTCTAAAATAATTAAAAAAAATTAGTAATTAATTCTTTAAACTATTATATGTACTAAATTTGTTCACTGACATGTATTTTTTTAAGTCTATTCAACTTTTATTATTATTATTAATATTATTATTATTATTATTAGTAGTAGTAGTAGTAGTAGTAGTAGTAGAAATAGTAGTAGTAGTAGTAGTATTAATATTAATTTGTTTTATTAAAAATGTTACATGTATAATAAAAATAATAATAATAATAATAATAATAATAATATTAGTATTATTATTAGTAGTAGTAGTAGCAGTAGTATTAATATTAATATTAATATGTTTTATTAAAAATGTTACATTTATAATAATAATAATAATAATAATAATAATATTTATTATTATAATGTTGTGATTTTTATAACTATTGTTATTATTATTAGTAGTAATAAGATTATTCAGAGTATATACAAGAATCAGAGAGTGAAATTCAATACCTTTTAAGACCTTTTTAAGACTTTTTCCATACATTTTAAAACCTTATAACCACTTTTCAACCGGAAACACTGGCGAGATTTTAACTTACAGTATATTTACAAAATATTAATGTAAGAAATTAATCTAAAACTAAAACATTATTCATATACTGAATAAAACTCTATTAAATCTAGCTAATTCAGCAGGTTGGCACCTATAGAACTGCAGAAATAATGGTGTTGCCTTGGTTACTGCAGTAAACAAAGCAGCTTGATGGCAAATCTAGTAGAATTTCATTGATTTCATAAACTACACAGCATCCTGATATTCACAGATTTAATTCAGGCAAACTTTAGCATAAGACCATACATTGTATAATCAAAAAATAATATAAAATTTAATACCTTGCAAAATAGCATTTAAGACTTTTTAATACTTTAAGGGCCTTAAATATCTCTACATTGATTTATCAACTTTTAATACTTTTTAAGACCCTGCTGACATCATGTTATTTTAATTTTTTTTATTAATATTATTATTATTATTATTATTATTGTTGTTGTTGTTATTATTATTATTAATAACAATATTTTGTATTTAAAAATGTCAAATATATATAATAGTAATAATAATCATACTAATAATACTCATAAACAATTAAAAAGGTATAATAATAATAATAATAATTATAATAATAATAACTTTTTTCTTCTTATTATTATCACTATTTTTATTGTTGTTGTTGCTATTGTTTATGTTATTGTTTATTTATTTATTTACTTATTTATCACTCATGGTTATTACTAGGGCAATCCATTTCATCCTTTGTAATATTTAGTATTTAGATTTTTACCAAATTTATAAAATAATAATATCAATAATAATTTATTGTATTTTAACATTTATCTTTAGTTTTTTTGTGTGCAAAAATAAAATGTGGATAACCCTAGTAAGCCTAGACCATATGAATGTATTATATGCACTTTCTTTTTACAGATTACGACATTTCATTTACCTTTCAGTTTAACTAAAGTGCTGAACTTGGCCTTACCTTCCACAATCCACCAACCTCAGCATCTGAAATGTTTCATTTTTGGCCTTTACATCATAACCCACATTTTATAACACACAGTAGTATAGTAAACAAATAAATAAATCAGAGCAATATTACACGAGGAATAAAAACTGAAATTGGTAATGTCATCATTAAGTGAGCCCCTTTCCCAATGATGAATGACTCACCTCGGGCATAACACTTAATTTCTCTAAAAGGAAAATAAATAAATTAAAAGACCCAAGAAAGGCAGTAGGAGGGGGAGAAAAAAGTAAAAATAACTATGAGGCTAAAAAAGAATTACAGCTCATTTGGAGACCCAAAAAAAGGGGTCTACGTGGAATCAAATCATATCAAGTTTTTTAAAATGTGTGCGGTGCTTATTTGAATACGCCATACATATTCCTGACAGGTAATCTATTCCTAATGTTGCTGAGCAGAGCCTACAGGGCAAACCGTTTACAGCTATAAGTACTGAGAAGTCCACACTCCTCCACTGCTGTGTATTTCTCTACACAGCTCCACTTTAATGAATTTAGATATTAATATATTGCTCCCTACCCACAGTTAAACCTCATTACAACATTATGTTAAACGCACAATGTGACACAGATGAATACCCCAATAATATCACGCCAAAGGTGCAGCAATTTGTCATTGTGCTCATGGCTTGTGAATGCTGGAAGAATTGTGCAACTCTCAAAACCATACGGTAACTGTGCACCATCCAGCTGTTAACAGAATAACTAATTAATTACTAACTTTTTACAACAAAATGTATATATACAGTTGAAGTCAAAATTATTAGCCCTCTTGTTAAAATTGAATTCTATTATATTTCTGTTTAAAGGAGAGAACATTTTTCAACATTTCTAAACATAATAGTTTTAATAACTAATTTCTAATAACTGATTTCTTTTGTCTTTGCCATGATGACAGTACATAATATTCTACTAGATATTAGTCAAGATACTAGTATTCAGCTTAAAGTGCAATTAATTAGGTTAATTAGGCAAGTTAGGGTAAAAAGCAAGTCATTTTATAACAATGGTTTGTTCTGTAGCCAATCGGAAGAAAAAATTCTTAAGGGGGCTGATAATTTTTTTACCGAAATAAAACAAATACTTTCTCCAGAAGAATTTTTTTTTTAGAAAAAATACTGTACACTGGAGCCATCGCTTGAGAAATATTTGAAAAAGAATAAATATTGCACAGGAGGGCTAATAATTTTGCCCTCAGCTATATGTGTATATTTATATATATTTTTATTGACACATACTTTGTCCCATTTTGTATATATGGTTAATTCAACGAAAAATGAAAACCGTTTACTCTCCCTCATGTTGAGTTATTTTATTTCTGTTGAACACAAAAGAAGATATTTTAAAGAATGATGGTTGCTGGCACCCATTGATTTCTTTAGGAAATATATTACTATAGAAGTCATTGGGTGCCAGCTACAGTATATACCAGAATTCTTAAAAAAAAATATTTTGTGTAAAGAAGCAGAAAGAAACTCATAAAGGTTTTGAACAACTAAGGGCGAGTAAATTATGACCAATTTGTCCGTTTTGAGGGACTCTTTAAGTAGTCTTATTTGCAATGTACTAGGGCTCGACGATTTGGCATAAAATCAATATCTTGATTAATTGAAAATTGTAACTCCATTAAGATTAATCAATGGTTATTTTGTTTATTTATTATATTTTTTGACCTCACAGTTCACTGACAAGTTTTGTACAGTAAATATGCTCATTGCACACATATTACAAGTGAGAGATTTTTTATGAAGGGTGCATTACTTGATTTTAAAATAATTAAAGGAAACACACACTATCATCAACGTTGAACAACTGAAATTAAAGCACACATTGCCTAAAACCAACAGTCACTTTTTTCTTATAAAAAAGATAAAATAAATAACTTTTGGAAAAAAAAAAGTTTCAATGTTTTTCATATTAAAAGTAGAAAATACATTGTATCTCTTCTAAATAAAATAACTTGTATATCCTGTAAAATAATATTTTAAACAGTGCATTTCTTGCATCTTCTGTAAACAAATATTTTAATGTAAAAATTTAATTTAATATAATGGAAAATATGTCGTCTCAAGGCATCTCTGGCGCAGCTTTCAAACATTGTCAATGTAGTGCAAAATAAGACTCAAGAATGGTTCATCGTCCTAATTGACCAGAGATCAGATTTGGCTGCAGTGGCCACAGAAGTATAAATAAGGGCCCCGTTTACACTACTAAGTTTTAGTTTTAAAACGGCGTTTTAGAATGGAAATGATCTGCGTCCACACTAGCGTTTCAACCAGCGTTTCTGAACAGTTCTCCGTCTACATTAAAACGGTGAAAACGCACATCACGTGACCACACACACACTCTCTGGCATGCGCTGCAGCGTGCTTTGAGCACATACCCATATGAGAGCTGTGCAGTGTGCACGTCGGACTGTTCATCACGGATCTCCCGCTGGATCTAATCTCACTATATTTGTTAAACGTGATATTTAATTCATCTTGTTGTCTATATCTAACGACATATTCCCCGACTTTGGTTTTTTTAATCTATTACTTGTTCTCAGGTAACGTGTTTTGGCTGAGCGCAAAGATAAGTTAGGTTAATATCCTAATTAATGTAACCGCGGACACCACATCTGACTGATTGCTTGCCTTTATTTTCTCTATTGTATAAACTTATTGTGCGTTACTTTTATAATGGCCTTTATTATTTATTAAAACTGATATTCAATGAAAGAGAGCGTATGTTTTGTATTTTCAATGAAAATGAAAGGAGGCAGTAATGTTATAGGCTCCGTTTTGTTATAAATATACATGAAGATAACTGTCATATCATGCAGCTACACGACGCCTCAACATTTTTGATGTCTGTTAAGTTGCTAATATCAAAATAAAAAATAGACAGTTCCTTATGTCATGTTTTCATTTTATTGTTAAGAAAGTGAAACAGCATAGCCAGGGTGATGTGAAAGACTTTATAAAGGACACACTCTGGAGTTTGTTTTCCATATCAAACTTGCAAAGTCTGAATTTACAAGGAGAGGATGCAGGACTGAACTGTGTGAAGGCTACTTAATATTAAGGGAAAAGGAACAATCAGATAGGCGAATGTCTGCAGCCCCGCTTCCGTTTTCAGATGTCTCTGTTTTCCACACTGACACGGAGAAGCAGCATTTTAGAATGAAAAAGACCTCTTCAGCGTTTTCAAAACGCTCTGTTTTCGGGGCTCGAAAAAACTCTGGCGTAGCGTGGACGGATGGCGTAACCGTAGCAAAAGTTATGCGTTTTAAAACTAAAGTGTATTAGTGTAAACGGGGCCAAAGACATAGCAGGGTCACGTGACTCCACACACGGTAGGGAAAGTAATTGAAAAACTTTACCTGGAAAAATTTGATCATTTATAGGTTCTGAATGTCGATTTCGATTACTTTTCAATTAATCGCCCAGCCCTAATGTACTTTCATAAAAAGGAAAAATAAAAATAAGTATATGTAATTAAATGTACTTGATATAAGTAAGTTTAAGGGTGGTTTAAGATGTAAGGGATGGGATAAGAGTGTAATTAAATATGTAACTAATTACTTATGTAATATAAGTGCATTGTACCAAATGATTCAGTGAAATGTAAGTGCATAGTAGTTTAAAAATAAATACATGTTAAAAAGTACACAACAGTAAACTAACTGAGACTCAAAGCATCAACATATGAATTTTCTGGTGATTTGTAGTGCTTTTTTTTTAAGTTGCTTTGGATAAAAGATCTGCTAAATGAATAAACGTTAATGTAAATGTAGTAGTAGTTTTTTGTTGTTGTTAATGTTGTTCAGCTGAACTGTGTTTTAACTAGTCTGAGCATTTGACTGGCTGTTTTTGCACCCATGGAGTGGGACGTGCACCATAGCAGCCCACATTTTATCAGTAATGCTTTTCTGCATAATATTCTCATACATCAACATTTCAAAGCACATTGTGTACGCGCAGTACTTTGGACGCTTGATAAATTTTGTCCTTATGAAGCTGCGGCTGGCCTCAAACGCGCTGGAGGTAATAAATTGCCTTAATCAAATCTAATTTCTGAAAAATACCTGTGGGAACTACAAACAAAGAAGCAGGTCTTGTAAGAAGCGTGAAAAATAAGGAAGACAGGGGCAGTTTATTATAATCAACTTGGCATTGAATTACAAAATTAAAATGAGGTGGCCCTTGATATCCTGGCTTAGCAATACACATGATCTTCTAAGTAACATTCTTTTGCATTTCATAAGAAAACGGTTCAAAGGTACAAAGAAGAAGAAAAAAAATGGAACAGATTTATCGCAAAGGACCTGGAATGCCTGGAAAAAGCTGGAAGAAAAATCCTCTTGGCTGCAGCTCACAATAAATGTGTGAAAAAAACAGGTCTTTGCCAAAAAAAGGGAAAAAAAAGGCAAACAATTTAATCATGCTATTTACATATGCGACACACAAGAGTGATCACTGTATTCTTTATACTGAATATTTTTCATATATTGTAATACTAATATGTTTTGTTATTCATATGCTGTAAATAAGAAGCAAATAATAATTTATTCTCACATTTACTATACTCTATTCTCTCTCTTTTTTTTTTTTTTTTCCAGTGGTTAGCTATATTTGGGCAGATGAGATGGGCATTTTAGTAAGTCCAATAAATACATTTACGCTTATAAATTAAGCTTATGCTGTATAATAATGTCATTGGAAGGAAGGAAGGAAGGAAGGAAGGAAGGAAGGAAGGAAGGAAGGAAGGAAGGAAGGAAGGAAGGAAGGAAGGAAGGAAGGAAGGAAGGAAGGAAGGATGGATGGATGGATGGATGGATGGATGGATGGATGGATGGATGGATGGATGGATGGATGGATGGATGGATGGATGGATGGAGTGCTCAGCAATTGAGTACACCCCATTTTGAAAATGAATGTTTATCCATTTCTCAGTGAATATAGGCAAAGCATTTTGGTGCATTTAAATAAAACAGATTTATTAAACAGATATATTTATTAAAATAATATTTTAGTCACCAAACACATTTAGAAATTAAAAGATAATACAATTAAATAATAAAAAAAAAATAAAAATTTTTTTTTAACTAAATGTGTAATTTTTTTTTTGCTTCTCTTGATTTTTCCTCCTTTTTAAATTTGTTTTTAATATTTTCTATAACATATATATTTGTGTGTACTACTTTTTGGACCATTATCATAAGTTATTTTGTTAGATAAGCTCCAGAGCTTAAGTACTGACTAATCTAATTTATATGCACAAATATAATATTGTACAGCTTCCTATTAAAAATAGGAATATATATGCTGAGCACTGTAGATAGACAGACTGACCGACCGACCGACCGACCGACCGACCGACCGACCGACCGACCGACAGACAGACAGACAGACAGACAGACAGACAGACAGACAGACAGACAGACAGACAGACAGACAGACAGACAGACAGATAGATAGATAGATAGATAGATAGATTGTAAAGAAAGAGAAGGATGGGAGCAGAGAGCGTAGGAGCGATGGAGGCCGCTATGCTGCTTGATACGTACCGATTACGTTTACCTTGCACTGGCATTGACCTGAGTCCTGGTGACAGGTAATATCTGGCTGCACGGTCCCGGCGGTATTGCAGTTACAGGCACGGCAGCCGTCAGCCAGCACCGACTGCAGCTTGTAGAATCCGTGTTGGCACTGATTGCACTGTCTGCCAGACACATGTCGCTTGCACTTACACTGGCCCCCGATCTGCGGAGGAAAGAGAGCAGCACGTGACCGCGCTCCAATTAGTCAAGTTGAGCGGGAGTCATGGATGGCCAAGCTCTGCTCTGTCTCTATACTGATCCACCACCAGGCCGCTGGGATGCTTTTTATCTCCATTACAGAGAACTGAATGGTTTGGGTTGGGGTGCAGAGGGGTCACAACACCTGAGCTCACAAGCTGCCTTTGTGCTGAGGGTTGGGTGCTTTAACAGAATGGGTCTCTTCTTTGGGTGAGGTTGAATATAGCAGCTGTTGTGTTTGGATGAATGGGAGGAAATATTTGATACTGCTGGCCAGAAAGACTACTGTGACGTCACTTGACTATATGGTTAACTTAAAAAATAAATAAATAAATAAATATAGAAAGAAGTGCCTTTAAATACCGAAAACCTGATATGGCAATCAATATCAAACCAGTGCTTATACAAACTGGACAAATTTACTTTTTGGAATGTATGGCAGTGTGACATCTTTTATTACTTCTAAAATAATTGTAATTAATAATGTAATAGCAGGGGTGTTGGAACAAATTGTATTAAAAGAACAACTATTCAGTGGAGTATCTTTGAATGATTATATTGAATGCTACCATAATTAATCAATCAACAAATCAGTAAATAAATAAATTAATAATAGTCTTAATGTTACTTGCATTCATTTGGTTATTTGTGTTTCTTCGTTCATTTATTTCGAAAAAATTAAGTTGCAGTCACTTAAAAAATTAAGTTGCACTAAGCTAATAACTAAAAAAAATTCAGTTGCAGTAACCCAAAACATTAACTTGAAATTTATAAGATCTACAAAAATGATCAAAATTTGACAAACTAGAAAAAATCAGTTGCAGTAACCTGAAAATCAAGTTGAAATAACTTAGTTATAAGATCTACAAAAATTAAGTTATCAGAATTTGACAAAGTTGTGACAACTAAAAAAAATAATGTTGCAATAACTAGAAAACTTCAGTTGCAGTAACCTGAAAAATTAAGTTGAAATAATAAAAAAAATATTTATAAGAACTACAAAAATCAAGTTATCAGAACTTGACAAATTAAGCAATGGGAACTAGAGATATTCATTTATTTATTTATTTATTCATTCATTCCACTTATTAATTTACCCTAAAAACAACAAATATGTAGCCTCTCTGAATGTATTTAACGAATGCATGCTAAAGAATTTATAATACTAATACTACTACTACTAATAATAATAATAGTTGTAATGTTACTTTTGTGTATTTATGCGTATTCATTCATTTACACATCCTATACACATTTACACAGATGATCTTTATGTATACTGTTTTATGATCTTTTTTTATCTACAGACTACTTAAATATTTGCTTTTTTATTTGATTTGTCAGAATTGCATCATACAAATATGTTTAAATCCTGAAACCTTTATCAAAAAGGTTTTTTAGGATGAAGCTTGAGAAATATGTTACATAAAAAAATCCAATCACGAGACTTATCTCTTCTCATCGGCAAACAGAAACAGTCCAGCCAACAGTGTAAAGTCATTAACATAAGTGAGGAAATAATCATTCTGATAATTTAAATAAGGTAGCAATCTAGGATAGGGCTGACCCAGTCATTGATTCTGAATTTGTCATCCAGTATATCTATCGACGTGGATCTGTTCCTCCAAAATGCCTTTCATGATGCTAAGATAAAGGAAAAGGTGGGGGAGAATTCTCTGGAGAGAGGCTCTCATGACGACACTTTTACATACTCCCTACAGATCAAAACACTGATAAATGCTGTTGTGAATACTAAAGTCCTCAGCCAATACATCAATGCAGCCAGTATCCTTATCTGAATCTACAATTCTCAAGTCCATCACAAAGCCGGGGATCAAAGCCTCAGATGTCTTATTTTGCATACACACAGAGATTACCGCTGCTGTCCTTCTTTGAAATTCGCAAATTAATCTATCGACTCCAATATTAGATCTTTGAGTAGGACCAAGAGCTGCATTATTCTGGGTAAACATGACTGTTTAAAGTAGAGATCATGTTTCTTCCATGATTCTGAATAGAGAGCTAACAAATTAACTTTATTAGAGGTTCTAACACAATCGCTGCAGTCTATTTTTAATTAATTAATTTGAAAGATTTTTTGTTTTGTTTTTAATAAATTATTTATGGATTGTTCATAGGCCTCACTTTACTTGTTTCTTTACTGAATGAATCAGTGTTTGAACGAATTATTAAACAAATCTCTTGAACAAATTAAGACAAACACCTGCTAGTCCAACAAAGCAATTTCGATATTTTGAAGCGTCACATTTCTTTCAACAGGTGATTTATTTCATTAGATCATGGCCACACATACATTTTTATATGATATTTGGTATTTTGTAAACAATTATATTTACAGCCCTGGTGTATACTCTATGAATTATGAGTCCACACTTACCGGCTCACAATGTAAACTGGCATTGATGGTCCCAGCGCTGTGGCACTCACATGCTTTACAAACGTCTGTGGCCCACAGAAGTGCACCCACTTCCCTGTAGAAGAGACTCCGACAGCGCTCACAGTTCCTGCCTTTAGACCCAAAGAGAGAGAGAGAGAGAGCATGTGTGAATGTGGGAGGGGGGAAATTGATGTCAACCTATTAAAATTCAATCATATCATAGGACTATGATTTCAAATTAAAAAACTGCAGTCTTGGGAGAGGTCCGGCGAGAGATGTGTAATTTTCTAAGGTGTCCATTTTAATGTCCTCTTTCATCCCTACCTGCCACTGCGCCTGATGCCCAGCATATGAAACAATGAACCTGTTAGCATGGCCTGATTTACTTCATTAAATGTCCATCTGTTTTCACTCTGATGCATTATTTCAGTTTTTTTCCGCTCTGCTTTTTGATGCTTCCATTATTACATCACTGCTATTTCTCCAGCTGCTGTAATGAAAAATATCTGGGTTTCTGTTAGGTATGGTATATCGGAACAATTCAAAACTATTTTATAAAGGAGGAGGAGGAGGACTTAGAGGTTGAGCAGTATGTTTTTTTTTTAATACTCACTTGGTATATTGAGAGCAGGTTGACTGATAGTTAATATAATGGCAATGTATTTTTATTCAACAGTTTGAATATTTTTAATTGAACAATTTATTATTTTTAAACAATTTGCTTTTAATATTTATATTATTTGATCGTATTTTGCTTTAAACAATCTTTTACTCCATATTTAGTCAAAATTTACAAATATTTAATTATTTTTTTTAACAATTTTATTTTCATTGCAGATTATATGCATATTAATAGCACACTACTGTAGGAACTACAGAAGAGACTACAGTAGTTTGACTAACAAGCAACTAACCAATGCTTTCTTTGGATTAAAATTAGACTAATCTACTATTTCATTTAAATAATAAAATAAAAGCAATAATATAAAAGTATATGTCGTGTTTATCCTATATACCAGTGTTTCCCAACCCTGTTCTTGGAGGCACACCAACAGAACGTATTTTGGATGTTTCTCAAAATCTGATCCATTAACTTCAGGTTTTGGAGTCTCTTCTTACTGTATGTACTGATGAGTTAATTCAGGTGTGTTTGATTGAAAATGTGTACTGGTTGTGCCTTATGGTACTGGGTGAAAATGTGTATTGTATTGTATTGGTGTGCCTTCAGGAACAGGGCTGGGAAACACTGCTATATACAGACAATGTTAAGTAAAAAATAATTAGTCCTCATGTGAAATTTTAATTATTTAAAATATATTGTTATAATATTTCCCAAATGTTGTTTATCAGAGAGAGAATATTTTTTCAACATTTTAAACATAAAAGTTTTAATAACTATAAATTTCTAATAACGTTTATTGGCCTTTGGGTTTTGACTAAATAGTCTTTGCCATGGTGACAGCGCATACAATATTTCTGCTTATTTTGCAAGATACTAGAATTCAAGGTTGTTACTGTAGGTAAGTAAGGATAATTAGGGAAGTTATTGGAAACAATGAGTTGGTTTGTAGACAATCAGCAAAACAATTGTTTAAAATCAAATACTGCTTTTATTCCCGCCAATCTAAAAGAAATAATACTTTCCCCAGAAGTAAATAAATAATTAAAGAATACAAATGTTATAGGAAATACTAACACAATTTCATTGGTTGGTAAAATTCACATAAGAAATTTTTGAAAAAGAATACAAATCACACAGGAATACAAATCATATCATTTTGATATTGGAAATTATGAGCATAACAAGATTAAAGTAAAACTGGGGAAAATAATTGTATTTAGCTTGTCTTTTGTTTAGTTGTCGTTTACAAAAATTTTAATAATATTAATTTCTTATTACAGTTGAAGTCAGAATTATTAGCCCCCTTTTGAATTTTTTTTCTTTTTTAAATATTTCCCAAATGATGCTTAACAAAGCAAGGAAATTTTCACAGTATGTCTGATAATATTTTTTTCTTCTGGAGAAAGTCTTATTTGTTTTATTTCGGCTAGAATAAAAGCAGTTTTTAATTTTTAAAAATACATTAAGGTTAAAATGATTAGCCTCTTTAAGCAATTTTTTCCCAGATAGTCTACAGAACAAACCATCGTTATGCAATAAATTGCCTAATTACCCTAACCTGCCTAGTTAACCTAATTAGCCTAGTTAAGCCTTTAAATGTCACTTTAAGCTGTAGTGAAGTGTCTTGAAAAATATCTAGTCAAATATTATTTACTGTCATCATAGCAAAGATAAAATAAATCAGTTATTAGAAATGAGTTATTAAAACTATTATGTTTAGAAATGTGTTGAAAAAATAAACAGGGGGGCTAATAATTCTGACTTCAATTGTATGTTTTATGTATCTTGTCTTAGACCCATTTTCATATCAATTTAACTATCAGTATTTAAGAAATGCAACAAACAAAATATAAACATTTACATTCTCTAATTGAAAGGTATTTCTGAAAACAATCATTAAAAAAAAAAAAACCATATTCTGTCACCTGAGGTGTTATGAGTACAGTCGTCACACACTCCTCCGCCTCCTCTGAAGTGCTCTCCAGGGTGAGGGTCCAGGCTGGCGTTGTAGTGGCAGGAGGATGCGTGGCCATAACACTGGCAGGGCCTGCAGTTGAACGCCTGAACCTGATCTCCAGGCCTGAAGGGCTTATCATTAAAGAGAGGAATGCATCGCTCACACTGTTGGAGAGAGTGAGAGATCACAGCAAATCTCTATACATCATCTACATATACTGTTCATTCATCAGCAATATCTAAATGTGACCTTGAGGTTTAACAAAAAAGTCTCCATAGTCACAAAGAACATAATATTCCCATATGCGCAAGAGAGAAATAAGTTCATTTATTAAAAATGACTTTCAACAAAGGATCTATTTGTTGTCTACTGTAAAATGTGACACATTGGATCCATTTTAAAATGACTTCAGCTTGTTATTCTGTTATTAATTACTTTCTCTCATGTTGTTCCAAACCCAAGACCTTAATTCATCTTCATGACACAATATTTAGATATTTTAGATCTGAGAGCTTCTTCATCCTCCATAGACAGCAATGTTGCAGACTTGTTCAAAGTTCAGAAAAATACCAAGAAAAAAAATCCTCAAAACCAACCACATGCCTTCAGTGGTTCAATCAGAAAATTATCTAGCTACGGGGATACTTTTGTGAGCATATAACATAAAAATAACCACTTTATTCAACAGTTAATGCTCATCAGTGTCAGTATAGGGCACACATTCACAAAGCTGACGTCTTATCATGGATGCTCCTGTGATTTGTTTCATACAAAAGAAGTCACACACAAACATCCGGGGTATACATTAGTGCATAGAGCTTGTGAACATGTACCCTATACTGACAATAAACCAGGACGTCTGGATCGTGTTGTCACGATACTTAATTTCGGTACCAAACAGTACTGACATTTTAAAAACGTCAATTTCCCGCTAACATTTGAGCACTGTTTAGCACGTTCTTAAACACCACTGATTGGCCATTGTGTTTACATGCTCAACAGAAATGACTGTGATTGGCTGTGAAGGCTATCAGTTCACTGCATTTAACTGAATGCAAACACAGATACAGGGACACTGGAGCATTGTAAAGCCGCAAAGATCAGTCGATCTATCAGCGGATCACTCGTATGTCAGCTCATAAACAGACCAGCTGATTGATGCAGCTTTAAAACGCTCCAGTGCCGCTGTACTTATATTTGCACTCAGTGAACAGCAGTGAACACAATGGCCAATCAGCAGTGCTCAATAGCACTCAAATGTTAGCGAGAAATGGATGTTTTTAAAATTAAAGTACCAATTGGTGACAACACTACTTAGAACAAGTCAGGATCACTGGTGTCTATGGAGGATGAGGGAACTCACAGATTTAATCCAAAATATCTTAACGTGTTTTAAAGATGAATGAAGGTCCCTAGTGTTTGAAACTCACTAGGGTGAGTAATTAATGACAGAATTTTCATTTTGGGAGAACTAACACTTTAATCTTTTTCAACTTAATTTATCACTGATAAAAAAA
Organism: Danio kyathit; assembly: GCA_903798195.1. Taxonomy (NCBI): domain Eukaryota; kingdom Metazoa; phylum Chordata; class Actinopteri; order Cypriniformes; family Danionidae; genus Danio; species Danio kyathit. Next base: position 35,685,473 of record LR812535.1, read on the forward strand.
AACATTTTTTATCTGTATTAAGTTGAGGTACTTTTTTAGATTGATCCAAACTGTTTTTTTTTTCTTTTTTTATATTGAGCCAACACTGTAAAACACTTTTTACAGTGACGCTCATTGAATGAACTTAACTCTGAGAGAGAGAGAGAGAGAGAGAGAGAGAGAGAGAGAGAGAGAGAGAGAGGCAAAGAGGGGCAATTGAGCCGTTATTGGCAAAGTATTTGATATTTGTGAACAGTCGTTACAAATTACAGAGAACACGGGAGGCATCAAATGAAATGATAAAAAATGTATTGTAAAAAGTGAAGGATTCCCTGGTGGCTGCTCAAGCTGTAGCAGAGTCTCGCGGTGTCAGGCTGCTGTTTGGGCATCCGTTGTGGGCCGTGAGCCCAGAGGGAATTGCAAATTCAGCAAGCTGGATGCTAGAAGAGCCCAACACAGACCACCCGCCGCTACAGCCCGCTATGCCAATCAGGGCTCTGACTACATGTTATAGGGATTTGGATTTTTATACAATGGATAGTGTAGTTTTCACTGCAGGCACATATACAGCAGGTGCATCCCAGTTATTAATAGAAAACAAAACACACTGAATCTTTTGTTTTTAGTGACAAATTAACTTGAAAATTAGCTTAAAATACATAGCTTTATATGGATGTCTGGCTCAATGTATTTTTACCATCACAACGACTTTCACATGATTAATTAATCATATGGTTTCGATATTAATGTGTTAATAGCCAGAACAAATTTTATATTTTAGAGACCACAAGAATACATTCTATGTATATAAGAAAAACAATTTTTACATTTTTCTATTTAATATTTGCAACATTTTGCTAAATCATAGGCATGGCAAGAGAAATTTTTAATTATTTTGTTAAAAAATGTCTTAATGTTTAGTTTAACCTTTAAATGACAGCAGCTCCAAGTGACCAAACTTAAATATCGGTAACACTTTATTTTTAAGTAACACAGTTAAAAAAAAAAACATATTTCACCTACAATAAAAATATTTTAATAACTCATTTCTAATAACTGATTTATTTTATCTTTGTCATGATGACAGTAAATAATATTTTACTAGATATTTTTAAAGACACTTCTATACAGCTTAAAGTGACACTTAAAGGCTTAACTAGGTTAATTAGGTTAACTAGGCAGGACAGGGTAATTAGGCAAGTTATTGTATAACGATGGTTCGTTCTGTAGACTATAAAAAAAAAACAATAGTTTAAAGGGGCGAATAATTTTGACCTTAAAATGTTTTTTTAAAAATTCAATAAATAAAACTAAATAAAAACAAATAAGACTTTCTCTGGAAGAAAAAAATATTATCAGGCAGATAAAATTTCCTTGCTCTGTTAAAAATAATTTGGGAAATATTCAAAAAAGAAAAAGAATTCAAAATGAGGTTTAATAGTTCTGATTTTAACTGTATATACACAAATGGTCATATAAAACACATGAAATTAGGAAGATGAGAGTAAGATCAGCACACAGAAGTATAGTGTGTTTTCTATTCGTCTACAACGAGTGAGGTGGAGAGGAGCTGGACTCCAGTAGGGAAAAAGCCTTCATCCCGTGTGAAAGACCTCTGTGAATGCCATGGCTAATTTCATGCTCCCTCAGGAAAGGTCTGTGCGTGGCTGCACCAGTAGCGAGCCTATAGTTAACCTTTAGCCTGCTTGAAAACACTAACATGAGGTTTAGCAATGCAGTGACAAATAAATGCTATTCTTCATCATTTATAGTCCGCCCAGAAAAGAACGAAGAAATCTCATGTTGCAGAAACAACTCTTAAGCATTAAATATCACAAAAGGGTCACTAATATTTCATACTGCCTAACCCAATGTTAAAGAGGACATACCATCAAAACCACGGAGCATCCACCAACACAGTAAATGTAAAAAGGACAGACAATTTTTGACATTTTGGCACCAGGATATTTGCTTGCTTTGTTATAGTCTTTGCTCACACCCAAATAAATGAGCTGTGGGGTATTTTGAGCTGAAACACTCTAGAGCAGGGGTCCCCAAACTCGGTCCTGGAGGGCCGGTGACATGCATAGTTTAGTTCCAACTTCCTTCATCACACTTGCCTGGAAGTTTCTAGCATACCTTAAAAGAGCATGATTAGGTGGTTCAGGTGTGTCTAACTGGGGTTGGAACTAAACTCTGCAGGACACCGGCCCTCCAGGACTGACTTTGGGCTACCCTGCTCTAAAGATTTCCTTTACATCTTATGGAAAGGGACATACAGAAATATGTCCACTCTAAAACACTCTAAATATTTATCTGATATGTAACATTGGCTGAGAATATTTCCCTTCACATTTGGTAATAAGCCTCAATGTAACATCCTGACAGGGCACTAAAGAGAAGATGGCACGTATAATTGGCATAAATTATAAAATATATTCATAAAACAAAAATAAAAGATGATAATCCACAGAAATAGTTGACGAATAACAGCTTTACCTTGTGCACAAAGACAATACTGGACAAAGGTGATAATGAGGAAATGCAGGTGAACATAATTGGTAATGGAAACAAATCATTATATAAATTTATGATCATTTGAAATGATTAAACATGACACGTGTCTCATAGACCTGGCCACGTGACCTCCAACACTGCGTTTCCCACAGAGTGACAATCAGTTGAGTCAATGCGCGTTGAAGACGAGTAATAAGACACCAGCAGCACTTTCACTGGCTCTGGCCGGGATATTAAAGAGGAAGCAAACATTAGTAGGGCCTGCCTGGATGTGTGTCTCTGAGCTGGTAAGCAAACACAGCACATCGCTCCGGGGCAGGCGCTGGTCCCTCCTCAAAGCCAGGTGTTTGGGTCTAGGGGCGTTTAGGGCGGTGAGACAACTCGTATTTATCATATTTACACACACACACACACACTTTTCAGCATCTACGTGTTAGATGTGGCCCTTGTTTGTTACGGTGAAAACAACAACAGTAGCAGCAGTAGAGAGAGAGTGTGCCGTGTCTTGCCCTGAATAATGCATGACATCTGGTGAATAATTTAAATCACCAAACATCAGGTTTAAAAGTTTAATCCTGGGACTTGCTCCCAATGTTCAGAATTATATACAGCGATCTGGACAGCATGGACTCTCAATTGGAAGACGAGATTTCAGCGATGAACGCAGAAGTTAAAGATCATTGGAAAGAGCATATGTGCGGTCACATCAGTAAAAGTTCAGAGACATTCTGCATTCAAAAAGGCTGGCCTTTGTCAATAACACTGAAATGTAAATCAAAACTGCAGGCAGTGCAGCAAATTTACATGAGAAACTTGAACACAAGAGCAATCTGTGTCTTGACATGCCAATTTAGTCTTGGAATGACTATAATTCACATTGCAATGGCAAATGTGATTGCACCTCATGGGCTATATATTTACATTGTTTCATAAAACGCAAGTAAAATATATAGTTTACTTTAAACCCTGCTAAATTTTAAGTAACGTGACAGATCATTTTCAAACAATGTGGCCAATGGATGCTTTTAATGAGGTGTTGTATTGCACATATGACACACAACTTTAATAAGCTGTAAATCAGTGATCATCAACTGGCGGCCCACATGCCGAGTCCGGCCTGCTGAGCAGTTCAATCCGGCCCGCGACTGGATTCCAAAATTGTGAGGATCTAAAAGAAAATAGTGGTCCACACTAGGGCTGTGCAATTAATCGAAATCGAATCGCGATTTGGATCGTTGCGATTAGCTAATCGCAAAAGGCTGCCATATGACATGTATATTATTTAACTTCCCACGCTCAGAGCAAACGCATGACTGCCATCTGTGTAACAGTCGTCTATGCGTGACAGCCTTACTAGCCAATCGAGTGAGCACACTTTCGTACTACCCAATCAGAATTGCGCAACTGAACTATGCGAAACGCCCACAATAACAAACAGGAAAGCGCAAACGACTGCATGAGGAGCGTCCTGCTAAAAAGCAGGGGCATAGATTTAGCATGGACGGAGGGGACGTGGAGGAGGACCAACTATTGAAATGTCCCCACCAATAATTGAATTCACTTTAAAAAAAATCACGGTCAATATTAACCTAGACATGTTAACCTAGAAAGGCTGTGCCTTTCCCTGCTGTCATGTGAGAGGCTGTAGCTGCGTTCAGGAAAGCAGCGCCAAACAAACAGAGCAGGTGAATTCCCCATGCAAAAATGAGGTGTGTGAGGTCTGACACACACAGGTGAGGATGGCGGCAGTAAAAAAGGACATAAAGAGCTTTTTTTAACGAAAAGTGTAAGTCACATAAACTCGAGTGCGCTACTGAATGAGTCCATCATGATAATGGCGTTAATGCTCGTGTTTCGTGCTTTAACGCACAGTCTGTCATTATAGCAGGCTGATAAAGTCTGTGAATAATATGCCCTGAAAACTAACTGCAGAATAAACAGCTAAATGCAAATGTATAGGATCCCTGCCTGCCAGTTCTCCTGATCTCTCAGAGTAACAGGTGCAATTTCGGTTGAAATGGTTTGTCAGAAAAACTACATCCTGTGCTCAATCTTATATTAATACTTATATATGAGACATGTTTAATTTGCACTACGGCTAAAATAAATGGAAGTCTTTATTAAACTTTCTTTTTATCAGTTAATAAACATTCTTTGAACGTTACACTGTCAGGCCTGTAGACAGCTTTTTGAATGGGTTATTTTTGCAGTTATTCGCCTGATTTTCTATTTAATTATGAGGTATAAATATTACATTTTAGTAACATTTTAAGAACTAATTTTTGCTGCATTATCTTGTCGGATGGTCATCATAACCACACTTTTTGATGACCCACACTTTGTCAAATTGCTTATCACACTATTTTACTATTTTAACTGTTTATTTACAAATGTGCATTTTAACTGTAAGTTTAATATTACAGTTTTATAAAAATAATGAAAATTTATAATAAATGAAAATATACTTTTAATATACAAATTTATTATCTTTCATTTCACACACACACACACACACACACACACACACACACACACACACACACACACACACACACACACACACACACACACACACATATATATACAAGTACAATTTAGGATATGTTTGCTAATATAAGTTAATATCTTTTAAGCTCCTTTTTAAACTAACACTCACAGCATTTTAGCAGTAAGAAGCTAAAATACAGATTGAATTATTCACTTGTCTACAAAATTAAATCGCAAATCAAATCGAAATCGCAATACGTGTCAAAAAAAAAAAAAAAACGCAAAAGTATAAGAATTAAAAAGTATAAACATTAAACAATGTTAAGCCAAAATGAGATTTTTATTTGATTTTCTTCTTGGGGGTCCGGCTCGTAAAATTCTGGCCCTCAGACAAATATAGTTGATGACCCCTGCTGTAAATCTTCTTTTTTTCATGTAGTCTCAGAAGGTCTTATTTGCTCTAGAAAATTTGTTCATTCTAAATAATCTTTTTTATATCTAGCACTGAATTTGTTCAACTGGACTGGTTTGTCCTAACAGTCCTCTCTATTCTGTGTAAAACACTGATTCATTTTAGTGAATCGGTTTGGCTTTTTGTAGAACAGAACCTAATTTCTGTAAAAATGGTCGCCTTTTATCAAATGCAGCATTGTAGTAAATCAAAACACAAAATTTTCCTCTCTGTCATATGTAGTGTTAGAAAAAGTGATGTGTTGCAGTGAAACGCTGCCTTAAAACATTCTGTTGCTCTTGAAGTAGTTTGGTCTAGGTCCCCTTTTTTTCCTAATATGGTGTCACTATGACATATTCCTGCTGTTGAATTTGATTCCCCCTTCTTTCAACTGTGGCATTAGAAAATGTCAGTCAAGTAAATCAATTGTCAATAAAAGAAAACCGTAAAACTAACACTTCTTTCTCATTGTTATCAGAGTGATTTGTTCTACTGAATCATTTGAGTGAATCAGTTTACCCTGAAAAATCCTTTACTGGATCTCTTGATGTCTGATTCTTTCTGGAATGTGACAACACAATGACTGATTTAATCTATACATGTAGGGTCAGATGACTTTTCAAATCTGAATCATTACAGTAAATTAAAACATGAATTTTTCACTTTCTCATTTGTATTATCAAAATGACTGATATGTTCTAGTAAATCAATTCATCCTAAACAGCCCCCACTTCATATGTAGTGTCAATTCTTTTTTCTACAGTGGCTGAGAGCTTAGCGTGCTGCATCTTACAAACAATTAATAAAATGTGCTGCATTTTCTCACAACGTAAACATTATGAAAACGCACTGAATTTTCTCATAACCCTAAAACATGACGGACCCGGCTATTTAGGTTATGGTCATTTAGGCTAACAGGTGCCATTTACACTTCCAGTTAAATGTGGCCCAATTCCGATGTTTTGCTCATATGTGACACAGATCAGATCTGTTCCATGACCGCGTAAACATGAGAGAAAAAAAAAAAAAAAAAAAAACACATGCAGTTGGATATTTGGAGAGATCGGATATGTGACAATGCGACTATCAAGTAAACAAACAGATGGGATTTGAGGCGTTCCATTTTGTACGTCATTAAACTTGCGACAATGTGATACTTCTTTGTGGTTTAATGACATAGAAGGAAGAGCGTATGGAGACACAATAAACAACAGAGGGTTTGCTCATCCTAAAATTTTAGGCCCACTGCTCCTCATTAAAGCCCGCCACAATTTGCTCCTAGCAGACCAGAGATCTCTCTTGTACCTACAAACTCCTCTGAATGGTGGAGAACACCATATACAATATACATACATCTATAAACCAGAAGTGCATGCTGCAGTGATAGCCCTTTCCCTCCTCCTCCACCTCAAAATCATTTTAAAGTTGGGTGAACTTCGAAGAGCTAAAAGCAAGACAATTTCTTCTATCGTGGCTAGTGTGGCACAGATGCTAGAACCCACCTTTACGCATGCGCAACATTGTAAATTGTATGGCAAGTGTAAATGCATGAATCAGAGATTCAATTAAAAGAACATGCAAGCGGACAGGCAAAAAAAATTCAGATACAGGCAACAAATCGGAATTGGGCATCAAGACCTGACAGTGTAAACGTGACCATAATGTCACAACTTTGCTCACTTCACACTCATAAACGCACTGGATCACAGGAATTATTAAAACACGTAGATTTATTTACATAACACTCACTGGAAACACTGGACAATCAACATACAGGGGGCTATTCCATAAAGCAAGCTTAGAGAAAAAGCCAGGCTTATTTTGGTAAGTCAGGTTTATTAATGGCGGATTCGGTTTCATAAATCAAATTTACGATAGTTCAAACTTAGTTACCCTGGCAACTTATGCTGGGAAACTAGCCTGGTCTGGGGCAGGCTAACTCTCAGGCTAAGTCAAGTTCAAGCGTAATCAAAGTAATGTTAACATTCACCTGCCATAGTTTGATGCCATTTTAATTTAGTTAACCTCTTAATAATGTTTAAAACTTTATAGTCACTTAATAGTAAATATATATATACCTAAATATACCCTACCTAGCAGTATACTTATAATCTAATGGAATTAGTTGGCAAATATATGCAGTGTAACTTAAATTCAACAAACGAACCATCAAAATAAAGTGTGACCATATATTTAAATTCATATAAGTTATTCCAAACAAAACAAATACAAACTACAACATTTCAACTATATTTTAGATTTTTTCAACTAAATTGTATATAGTTTCTGTTGATTTTTTTTTTCTTGGTTATTAAAATTGTATTTAACATTTTTCCCCAACATATTTATTTGGATGTACTAATTTTTGCACTGTGATCTTCAGTTTAGTTTTTGTTAGATTATTTCCAAATTTTGATTTAGTAGTGAATAATTTAATGTATATGCACAAATAAATTATTGTAAAGCATTCTGTAGAAAATATTAACTTAACAGAAAGATCTGTGAGGGGTGTATATATATATATATATATATATATATATATATATATATATATATATATATATATATATATCGTAATGAACCGCCAACTTATCCAGCATATGATTTACGTAGCGGACGCCTTTCCAGCTGCAACCCATCACTGGGAAACACATACACTATAGACAATTTAGCTTACCAAATTCACCTATACCACATGTCTTTGGATTTGAGGGGGAAACCGGAGCAACACGGGGAGACGAAAGTGCTGACTGATTTAAGGAAACAGACTACATTTCTTAAATAATGACTTTAAAGCTGCAAACCCTGAGTGGAATAATCGGGAGATGATCCGGGCCGAGCAGTACGCTCACTTTAATGTAAAGATATTTTCCCACGGGGCGCGGGAAACACAAGTGCCAAAGGGAAAGCAGCTATTTGCAGCAGTTTCGGGAGCAAATTAAAAATCTCGCCGCTTGTGTGTGCACGGCTCTTTGTTGCCATTTTAATGTGCTTACATTTAGCACATTTTGTATGTTACATTGAGGCTGCAATGCAATAAAGCTTTTCCTTGCAAGCAACAAATGGCAGTAAGCGCGCATTCTCTCTCTCTCTCTCGCACGCGCGCGGTCAAGTACAATTTCTATCTATTATGACAAATATTTAATGTTAATAGGCCTAAATAATGGCTTATATTTTAAAATATATTGCTACATATGTCGTCTATGGAGACGATCTGCAATTTCTTGTCAGCCTTCTCTCTTGCAAGCCGTATTATTTTGTTATGTTTAAATTATTACATGTTTGAACTCTAAAAACTAATGCTGCTAACTCGCTGTGAACAGCGGTCTCATCTCAGAGCTCTTTCAGTTCTCGAAGTTGCCATGGTAGCACAAAACATAATCGATGTATCTATGATCGACCTTTAAGGTTTCACGACAGAAACGTGCACGAGCAGTTATCTAGACTATTTAAACTGAACTCAGACTAGTTAGATCAAATGATCTTCAACTTACTGTTATGGAACCAAATTAAGCGTGGATGTTTAGTTTGGCTCACTGAAGTCAGGCTTTTGACTTTAATCCCCGCTTTTCTAAACGACTTTTATGGAATAGCCCCCAGGAATCATGGAGTGCCGACAACATGGAAAGCCATGTAGGAATGACTTTCAATACCGAACCAGGGACTAAACCAAACTAAGTGGTATAAATACACAAGGACTAATGAAACTGATAACACACAGGGGAGAAACACATGTGAGACTAATAAACATCAAGAAACGGCGGGAAACAGAACAAAGGAGCACAAGATAACAACAGAAGCACATGGAAAAACACAGGAGCACATGGAACACGTTGGGAAGTCACGTGATGCAAACATAAGCACATGGAACACAACACAGACCCTGACAAATAAATACTAAAGACATAGGAATCGGGATATTAAAATAAACAAACAAAAAACTCATCTACAACTTCAGTGAGCAACAGTCATGGCACAACAGCGTTCGTCCTGTTTTTAGGTTCCCTTGAAACATTTCCGTTGTGTTTCGTTCTTTTTGAGAAAATGTGAGAAAATGCAGCATGTTTTATTACTTGTTTGCGTTGTGTGAAAATGCAGCGTGTTTTTTAAAAATGTGTTTTGACGATTTGCAGAATGTGTGCTGTCAAACTAATGAAGGTCTTTTCTTGATTTGAGGGTGTTTTTTGTAATTGCATGTCTTTTCTTAAATTGCAGCACGTTAGGCTCTCTCGGCCACTATATTTTTCTGTCTAATTAGATTTCATTCAAAATTTTATTCATTCAAGTGAAATCACTGTAAACTTTTCTCTCATACGCAGAATCAGAATTATTATTATTATTTATCATAGTGATTCAGCTTGCACTCAAACAACTCTTTTCCTTAAATGTTGCACTAAACAATGATCAATCTGTTTTACTTGAATCAAGCGCACTCTCATACATACAGTTGAAGTCAGAATTATTAGCCTTCCTTTGATTTTTTTTCTTTTTTAAATATTTCCAAATTATGTTTAACAGAGCAAGAAAATTTTCACAGTATGTCTGACAATATTTTTTCTTCTGCAGAAAGTCTTATTTGTTTTATTATAACTAGAATAAAAGCAGTTTTTAATTTTTTTAACAGCCCTTTCAGGTGAAGGTCAACATTATTAGCCCCTTTAAGCTATTTTTTTTCTGATTTTTTTAAATATGATGTTCTGTGTCTGCCTGTATGAATAGCATGGTTTTGTTTACTTGCACTAGTGGAATGTTTGCCATTTCTCTATATGTTATAAGGAGTAATCCATTTTTTTTTCTTTAACATTTTGGTTTTAACAGAAATAAATAGCATTTTATTTCTCATATTTAAATATTTAAACATATTTAAATTCCTAAAAATATAGTGTATAATTTTCCAAAACTGGATGAATGTGATTGCAATTATAAAATGTATAATATGATTTGAAGTACACTCACCGGCCACTTTATTAGGTACACCTTACTAGTACTGCGTTGGACCCCGTTTGCCTTTACAACTGCCGTAATCCTTTGTGGCATAGATTTAACAAGGTACTGGAAATATTCCTCTAAGATTTTGATACATATTGACATGATAGCATCACACAGTTGCAAATGTGCTCTATTGGATTGAGCTCTGGTGACTGTGGAGGCCATTTGAGTACAGTGAACTCATTGTCATGTTCAAGAAACCAGGCTGAGATGATTTGTGCTTTAGTCTACAGAACAAACTATTGTTATACAATAACTTGCCTAATTACCCTAACCTGCCTAGTTAACCTAGTTAAGCCTTTAAATGTTACTTTATGCTGTATAGAAATGTCTTAAAAATATCTAGTAAGATATTATTTATTGTCATCATGACAAAGATAAAATAAATCAGTTATTAGAAATGAGTTATTAAAACTATTATGTTTATAAATGTGTTTAAAAAACTCTTCTCTCTGTTAAACAGTAATTGGGGAAAAAAATAAACAGGGGGGCTAATAATTCAGGGAGGCTAATAATTCTGACTTCAACTGTACAGTATTGTAGCAGATTATTTATCAAAATCCTTTTTTTTTTATTCCTTCATGGCATTTGAGGTCTACAGCTTGACAAACACTACAAATTACAACTTGGCAGTTTCAACAACAGTGTTTAACTGGTGAGCCATGGCATTCCTAAAAGTGTGAACACTGGGGCATTTTGTGTCATCAGAGCTTTCCCGGAGATATAATTACCTTTGCTAGACTCATCGTCAAGCCACCCAAGGGCTGATGGGACAGGACGATTAGAGCATAGCTGCCCACAAAACCACTTCCTTCTCTTGTTCCCTTTTCTTTTTCCCCCTCTTTTCATCAGGAAACTGGAGATGTACGTGAATAATCTCTCTGGCTCTTGTTTTCCTCCTCTCTCTCTCTCTCTCTCTCTGCTTTTTTTCCTGTCATTCCATTAAGGCCTATTTTTGAGTGTGCTGTTCATTAAAGAGGACTCTTGCACGTCATTAAAGGGAAGTGGTTAATTAAAAGGGGGCCTCCCCTGCGGGACTCACATTAGCTCCCTGTGTGTGGCTCTCTGGGCGGCAGGCGCAGCGGTACGGACTCACACTAGTGTCACAGCTGTCTGCATGTCCATGGCACTCACACCTGAGGGGACAAAGATACACAATTACAACCCACATCCTTCTGGAGGATCTTCATTGCTGATCTTCTCATCAGTCTAATGGAACTAGTTCTCAAGGTAAAAGAGGAACCATATATTAATAGAGTGGGGGGACGCAATGCGGAAAATCATGGAATCCAGTCATAAAAATTTCATTTACTGAATAATGTGGAATGTGTAGGAATTTGGATCCATAAAGCAAAAGTAGGACTGCACGCTTCAATCATGACTTGGACTACAGTGTGTTTGAGTATTAAACCACAAAACGTTTATTTAAATATGATGTTCTGTGTCTGCCTGTATGAATAGCATGGTTTTGTTTACTTGCACTAGTGGAATGTTTGCCATTTCTCTATATGTTATAAGGAGTAATCCATTTTTTTTCCTTTCACATTTTGGTTTTAACAGAAATAAATTGTATTTTATTTCTCATATTTAAATATTTAAACGTATTTCAATTCCTAAAAATATAGTGAATAATTTTCCAAAACTGGATGAATGTGATTGCAATTATAAAATGTATATGATTTGAAGTACACTCACCGGCCACTTTATTAGGTACACCTTACTAGTACCGGGTTGGACCCCTTTTGCCTTTAGAACTGCCATAGTCCTTTGTGGCATAAATTCAACAAGGTACTGGAAATATTCCTTTAGAGATTTTGGCACAGATTGACATGACAGCATCACACAGTTGCAAAGGTGCTCTATTGGATTGAGGTCTAGTGACGGTGGAGGCCATTTGAGTACAGTGAACTCATTGTCATGTTCAAGAAACCAGTCTGAGATGATTTGTGCTTTAGGACATAGCGCGTTATCCTGCTGGAAGTAGCCATCAGAAGCTAGGTACTCTGTGGTCATACAGGGATGCACATGGTCAGCAACAATACTTAGTTAGGCTATGGCATTGACACGATGCTCAATTGGTACTAATGGGCCCAAAGTGTGCCAAGAAAATATCCCCCACACCATTAAACCACCACCACCAACCTGAACTGTTGATACAAGGCAGGATGGATCCATGCTTTCATGTTGTTGATGCCAAATTCTGACCTTACCATCTGAATGTGGCAGCAGAAATCGAGACTCATCAGACAAGCCAACATTTTCCCAATCTTTTATTGTACAATTTTGGAGAGCCTGTGCATATTGTAGCCTCCATTTCCTGTTCTTAGCTGAAAGGAGTGGCACCCGGTGTGGTCTTCTGCTGCTGCAGCCCATCCGCCTCAAGGTTGGAAGTGTTGTGCGTTCAGAGAAGCTCTTCTGCATACCTCGGTTGTAGCGAGTGATTACTTGAGTTACTGTTGCCTTTCTATCAGCTGGAACCAGTCTGGCCATTCTCCTCTGACCTCTGGCATCAACAAGGCATTTGCAGAACTGCTGCTCACTGGATATTTTCTCTTTTTCGGATCATTCTCTGTAAACCCTAGAGATGGTTGTGTGTGAAAATCACAGTAGATCAACAGTTTCTGCAATACTCAGACCAGCCCGTCTGGCACCAACAACCATGCCACTTTTAAAGTCACTTACGTAAATCACCTTTCTTCTCCATTCTGATGCTCGGTTTGACCTGCAGCAGCTTGTCTTGACCATGTCTACATGCCTAAATGCATTGAGTTGCTGCCATGTGATCGGCTGATTAGAAATTTCCGTTAACGAACAGTTGGACAGGTGTACCTAATAAAGTGGCCGGTGAGTGTATTTAGATAAGCATTACAGTATAGTTTTTTTTGTGCTTACATTTAACCACACAAAAAAGTCTAATTTAAAAAAATACAAATAAAATGGAATTTTGGGGGAGTGTGTGAATGTAATTAAGATTTAAAAGAAGGATTTCCTAGTGCCAACACTGTAGGGATGTCTATCTCATAACTGAGGCCAATGCGATACACATTGCAATGCAAAGTCAAAACGAATTATATGATACGTTAAAGATTACATATATGATATATTAAAGCCTACATATGAAGCAGCTACCAATAGGATACAATATGAAATGATTCACACCTATTACGATGTAGTTCGATCTGATTTCCGTTCTTTTCGATTTCCATTTGTACACCACAGGCACACACACAATATTAAAGACATGCAGCTTTTTTTCTATGATTTTATGACAGCTGTACTTTTTATATTTATGTAAAGAATTAGCAGAACATTAGCATATTGCAATCTAAAACTGCTCTTTAAAGCATTAAAATAAGCTAAGCTAAACGTAATCTAGGTAAATTAAAAAAAAAAAAAGATAAGAAAAGAAAGAAAAAGACACAATATAATACATTTAACTATCCCTCAATAACTCATTTGAGCTTAGGTGAGTACTAGCTTACATTTTAATGGGTAAACCGTTACAGTACTCCCTTAGAGTACAGTTAGTGCAATTATTAAAAAAGAATACTTATATGTAGACTTTTAATGTAAATAACAAATATTTAGGCAAAATGCATATTTTACTTATTTGAATTATTGCACTATTGTTCTATTTCATTCAATGTTCCTCACTGGTGGAATGATCTTCCCATTCCCACTTGGACTGCGGATACACTGGTATCCTACAAACAACTAAAAACCCATCTCTTCAGAGAACACCTGAACCCTGGTGAATAATACCAAAACCACTTATAGAAGCACTTTCACTCTCACTCTCTTTCTCAAAAAAAAAAAAAAACTCATACTTTAGCACTAAATTCTCTGAGCGCAAACAAGTTACTTTGAATCTTCTTGTTGAATCGCTGAATACATCCTTAATTGTAAGTTGCTTTGTAATATTAATGTATTACACTCTGTCTGCACAACAGTGCTCATTTATTCTCCCCTCCTGACTGCCAAGTGTCTGTATTTGTATAACTTTTTAACATGTACAGAACAAAGATATACCCATGAAATGTCAATTATGCATTGTGGAAAACACAACGTCTCAAATACAGTTGAAACCAGAAGTTTACATACACTCTAAAAAAAAGGAACATAATTTAAAAAAAAATGTCTGATGGCAAATCATACTAAACGTTTACTATTTTAGGTCCGTTAGGATTACCTAGATGATTTACATTTGCTAAATGCCAGAATAATGAGAGATGGGGGTTTTTTTTGAGAATTTTTTTTATTAATTTCTAAACAGTCAAAAGTTTACATACATTTTCTTGGTATTTTTTTTTAGCTTTGCTTTTAAACTGTATAACTTTGGTCAAATGTTTTGGGTATTCTTCCACAAGCTTCACACAATAGTTTGAAGGAATTTTGGCCCATTCCATGAACTGGTGTAACTGAGTTAGATTTGTTGTCTTGCTTGCACAAGCTTTTTAAACTCTGCCCACAATTTTTCTATAGGATTGAGCGCAGGGCTTTGTGATGGCCACTCCAAAACATTCACTCTGTTGTTCTTAAAGCACATTTTAACTAATTTGGCAGTATGATTAGGGTCATGGTCTGTTTGGAAGACCCATTTGTGGCCAAGTTTTAATTTCCTGGCTGATGTCTTGAGATGTTGCTTCAGTATTTCTACATAATGTTCTATCTTCATGATGTCATCTATGCTGTGAAGTGGACCAGTCTCTCCTGCAGCAAAACAGCCCCACAACATGATGCTGCCGCCCCCATACTTCAAAGTTAGGATGGTGTACCTAGGCTTGTAAGCTTTCCCCTTTGTCCTCCAAATGTAACACTGGTCATTATGGCCAAACAGTTCAATCTTAGTTCCATCAGACCACAGGACATGTCTCTAAAATATTGTCTTTTTTTCCCAGTGTAATTTAGCAAATTGTAATCTGGCTTTTTTGTTGATTCTGGCTTGTTGATTTTCCCATGTTGTCACACAAGGAAGCAGTGTGTTTGAGGTTTTCCTTAAATACTCTTCTACAGTTGTGCCTCCAATGAACTCAAATGTTGTCAATTAGCCAATCAGAAACTTCCAAAACCTTGACACCATCATCTGAGCTTTTTCAGATGCATAATAATCTTATTGTAAGTAAACTTGACTTTCAAGAAAAGTTATAACAATTTCTCAAAGAATATCTCTCTCATTACTCTGCTATTAAGCACAACAGAAACAAATTTGATAATCCTAACTTACCTAAAAGAGAAAATGTTTAGTCACATTAACATCTGACTTTTTTTAAATGGTTATGTGCGTTTTTATACAGTGTATGTAAACGTCTGGTTTCAGCTGTACATTAAACAGCACAAATATTTTAGCTACTTGCCATAGTGGATTTGAATTGATTGATCCATGATCGTTATTAAGGACATTAATCTCCTCTTCTCCTCAGGTCTCCATAGTGTTGTGATACGTCATATTCACACAGCAGTCTTGATAGAACATGCTTGAGAAACAGTTTAGACTGGAGAAATCAATCTACATATAACATATTGGTCAAAGATTATTGGTCACTACAATACCAACTTGTATCCGATGCCCTGTTTTTAAATGCAATACATCTTAAACTTTTTTACAGAAAATTCAGCAATATTCTCATACATTCAGTAGAGTATATTTAAAGGATAGTTCACCTGAAACTCAGAATTCCGTCATCACTTGCTCACTTTTCACTTGTGACAAACCTGTTTAAGTTTCACCACTTGAGGGGGATTTTTATTTTTGAGTGAAATATTCATTAATGGAAGATCTAGGGTAAGATCAAAGAATTTGCTCAGAGAACATGGAGACAAACTAGATTATGTTTTGTGTTTATATTCCATTACAATTACATAGGTTGCATTTAATTGAAATGAAAGACAAGCATAGAATAGGGTAAATTTTCTAGGTGGAACTTAAAGGTACCATGAAATTAAAATGATAATTTTTAAACGTTAGTTTTAATGATGTGTAAGCTGGTGTGCTCCAAAACAGTAAAACATTTTCATTTAGAAGATATTAACCTGATATAAACATCCAAAGCTTGCAGTTGGTCACTTCTGCCTAAATAGATCACCTCATACTTTAGTTTCTCATCAAATCTTCTGACCAATCAAATGCTCTATAATGCTCTATCTTGCTTTTTCTTTGATGCACTTAATCTCAACTACTCTCAAAGTTCTGATAAAACAAAACACTTGTGGCTGTTTTTTTTTTTATATAAACGGGAGGAGCTCATTTATATCCCGCTGTGTCTTGATGTTTCAGTTGAGATTGTCAAATTTCTAATAAAAAAAAATTCACATTTCAAAGCATTTTTTCACGGGACCTTTCAAAAGAGTGCTTGATGATGTCAGAGCAAGACAGTGAAAGTTGTTCTACTGTATTTTGATTGGAAATTAACATATACAGGATGAACAGTATGTAACGCAACAAAGACGAAGAACTATAGTAATTTATATTTTGATTTTATGTTAAAAGGGCACATATTTTACCTCTTTTCAAGATTTAAGATACGTTTTTGTGTCTCCAGAGTGTGTCTCTAAGTTTCAGCTTATTTATTATACCATTTAGAATATTGAAATTTGCTGCTCTGAACACAGTGTAGCTGCTTTTGTTGCCTGTGCCTTTGACGCTACTTCTCCTCGCCCACCGTTCCCATGTGCCTGTCAGAGTGTGCCTCAATCTCCGCCTCGGCTGCATCAGATAAACAGCACAGTGACAGACATGAGGGAAGCAGATCTCACGTAACGTTTGTGAGAAATACTACAGTAAAACATTTCCCAATGATTATATGATGTATTTGTTGTGAAGTTACAACAATAAGTCACACATAATGTCATTACAAAGTTCACGCACGCACACACACAGCGTGCACGTTTAACTTTGCACTGTTTTTGCACAGCAAATGGGACAGGAAACACGTTAATATACAATGCAGTATGGATGTCCGTTATGTTAATGTACAAAATAAACCTGATTTAATATCCACAAACAGGGATTGAAGCGTCTTCTTTTATAATTGTATAATTGTACTGATAATTGTACTAATCATAGGTGCCCTTTAAAAAAAATGTTAGTTTTATATTAAATCAGTAGATGAAAGTGTTATCGTTAAAATAATTAATTACATTTAGTTTCAAAATAATTCCTAGAACTAATTAAATTGATCATTTTCATTTTACACCCCACTTACAGCAACAAATCAACAGGGTCAGCAACATCAACGGCTCTTGCCAAATCTTGTCTCTTTCCTTTTCACATTCTCTAGATCTCTCTATCAGTCTTTTATTCCTTCATTCTCTCTGTGCATGGCTAATAGGACGTTCGCATTCAACATTTATAAATGCCAGTGGAAATATCAACGGTGTGTCGTAATGTACAACAGCAGACCTGACAGGTCTCCATCAGACGGCACACGCACCTGCAGGTCACCGTTTTAATTATTCATTCTCAAGGGCCCTTATTCGGCATTATCATCTTTGCGCGGCTCCCTCTAAAAGCAGCAGCCTTCACCTCTCTTACTCAAACAAACAACGCAACAAGCAAACAAGAGAGGAGGTGGAGAGTAGAAAAGAAAGAGGGCTGTCGTTATTGCTGGAGGTTATTACCGTATGAGCGTAAAGCAGACGCTAATGCTCCCAGACACAGCTTGACACCCTGTCAGAATACCTCAAAGGCTGAATTTACGCACATTTTAGTCCCCAAACACAC
Organism: Danio kyathit; assembly: GCA_903798195.1. Classification (NCBI taxonomy): domain Eukaryota; kingdom Metazoa; phylum Chordata; class Actinopteri; order Cypriniformes; family Danionidae; genus Danio; species Danio kyathit. The sequence continues at coordinate 35,703,616 of LR812535.1, forward strand.
ATACATCCACTTCTCAGCCTCTCGCAGGTTTGAACTGTCAGTCTCCCTAAGGGGGCAAATCCACTACTGTTTACTCTTTGCCTTTGTTTCCCCATCGAATCTGTTGCGATGCTTCATGGAGCAAAAGAAGAGAGCCGTACAGGAGGGGGAAAAAAAGGCGGTGGAGAACGGGGGGACACCTCTGAATGTCAGAGGATGATGAGATTTCACAGTCTCTAAATCTCGATTTCGTCTGTGCCAGTTTAACTAGCTCTTAATTAAAGCTGCCTTCTCTCGCTCACTCAGACACACTCACACAGCGAGAGCGAGCCAAGTTACAGCTGCCTGCATAATGACATAATTACCATAGTCGTAAGAACAGTGGCTGTTTAATGTCTGAAGGTATACATGGATATAACACCATGTCTCGGCGTCTGAAGAGACAAAAGAACAGATTCGACATTCTTGAGAGGCGCAGAAGAACATTTCAGACTGATTAGCTGCTACCCTGAAGCCGACGGGAAGAACACAAGTTATGAAGTTTTCCTGCCAGTGATTTCCAAATGTGGCGTCCCCACTGTAATTACAAGACCATTAACGGGAAGACAAAGTCTAACATGGCATTACTCTCCGTGACTAATAACAGACATGTCATAGATCCCCCAGTTGTGTCAAACTAGCAAAAATCATTTGTCTGCCATCATCGTTTCGTCTTGAACCTGAAAAGTCTTGCGTTTTTTGAATCATCTGAATTATCCTGCCAAACATGCATACTGATTTTCTCATCAAACATGGAAATCCAATCAAAACAGTGCACAAATTTGTGTCAGATTTTGTTATTGGGAGCATTAATCATGGGGTGTAAAGGGGAGATGGTGTCGGGTAATGGGGTTAAAGGGTATTGGGTGCTGCTGGTCACAGACCTGCCACTGATGGTGATCTCATCCACTGCATAGTAGCGATGGCGGAAAGGAACCGTGGCATCTTGAGTGTGGTACTGGCCGTGAAGCTGGATTCTAACATGTGTGGCTCTAACAAACTCCTGCAGGGCGGCGCTGTTGTAGAAGTCGTTGTACCCTGGGCGTAGGTTCGGCTCAGGTGTTAGCATGCTGAAGGTGATATTTCCACGGGAGTAAGGTATGTCACTGGCAAACAAACAAACAAACAAATATAAACGTTGATATAATTAAACTCAGTTTAGACTGCACCTGCTAACCCTTGTCTGCTGTTGGGAATGTTTTCATCCACTGTGGAGTGATTATGAGTCTTTATTTGACCACAGATTTCTTTGTGTTTCAGCAAATGAAATTATTTTTGGTGACAAATCTTATTTTGATACATTTTTTTTTTCAAAAACTCAATATACTCTGGGCAAATTTACTACCCTTTTGGGTATCACTTTATTCTGAATGTCCCTTTAACACATTTTGTTGAATTTAAGTTACACTGCATCTACATGCCAACTAATTATTAATTAGATGTAAGTAGACTGTTAGGTTGAGCTTAGAGTTAGTGTAAGTTGACATCTATATGTACATGTACAAGTTGTCGCAGACAAAATTGAATAGTGAGGGAGGGAGGTGTTGGTTTGTGTTGTCGCGGATGAAAGTGAAAGGGGTCGGTAAAATGAGGTGCCGGATCAGATTTCAGAGGGGCTGAATCCGGCTTGTTCCGGCACAAATTAAGCCCTGCTTATAGTCTGTTAAATGTTTGTTGAAGAAGCAGTATCAGCAGATATAAAGCAGACAGTCTACTAATACTCAAATGAAGTGAAGTAATTGGCATGTTGATGCAATGCAACTTTTAACCAACAAAATGTGCAATAGCGACCATCAAAATAAAGTCTTACCCCCTTTAGTTAGGTTAGTGGCTGATTTTGACCCATTGACTTTAACTATAATGACATTTTTTGATTGCAAAGCCATGACACCATATCATTATGTTAAAATATACTTATTTTACCAGCTTCCCTACTTCCCATCCTCCCAACAAGGAAAACAACCAACAACCAATAATGCATGATTATTTGGTGTCAAGGCTTTGCCAAAACATGTCATTCTGAAGAATGTCAATGGGGCAAAAACTGCCACTAACATAACAAAAGGGTAGTCAATTTGAACAATACACAAGGGTTTAAAAAAGAGTTTATGTTTGCTTTCCTAGCTGCTGTTTTCACATTACTGTAATGTGTTGCAGTTCACTTTACGGCCACTGGTTACGCAAAAAAATTAATTTCTAACTTCTCATTACAGTAATACATACAGAGAAAATAAGATTTAAAAATAACCTAAACATGTGAATTAATTAAAATCAAAATAAATCCTCATTCCAAATCCACAAAACACCAAAAAACATCTTAGAGATGCACTGGTAATATTTGAACTTCTTATTTCTTTAAAAAGGCGTTTGAACATTGTCTTGAAGCAAAACTCCATATGCCAAAAAGTAAGAACCACTACTTTAATGAAATGTGTTGCCAAACTAAAGATCTAAGACGTTATTTCCTGTGGGACACACAAAAAAGAAATGTGAACTGGCCACTAAAATGCAAAATAATAAATATCTAAACTTATAAAAACACCAAAAAGGGGCACTTTATGAATTCATGTCAATTTTTGTTATAAAAATGACACAAATTTAATTTATTTATTATATTTATAAGATAAGGAGATTCTATAGGCGCATATAAGCCATGTACTGTAAGTGCACATGCATTTCATAGTCATAATATTTGTGTTTTAATTAAAGCCCAAATTCACTTTTATTGCACAAATGAGAGTGGGGATTCTTCATTGTTTCTCCTTGTAAGAGAAAGTAAGTCATGTAGACATGTTTTGAAATTACATCAGGAAGAGTAAATGATAACAGAATTTTCCTTTTGGGTAAACAACCCCTTTAAAGTGTTACAAAGAAAATGTACCCTATAATATCCTACCGATTAAAGAAAGAAAGAAAAAAACATATTCCTGCATCTTAAGCTTTGAGCATGTGAGTGACTGAAAGCGACTGTGAATTTCAAGTTTTGACACAGCAGGGTAACACGCTGTCAGGTTGAAAATGAAACGTGTCACAAGCTACTGAAATGAACAAACATCAAAGAAATTGGAAAGGCAAAGGTCTTTCCTTTGCATCTCAGATCTACTGAGAGAAAATTTCACTAATACAGCTTTAAAATATAGTTTAGAGGTACGGGGTTTGAAAGGGTGATTTCTCGGAGGGCAGGAATAAATGGGTTGAATGAGAGAGTTCTCGAGGTCTTTCCCGGGGGCAGGACAGGTATGGCCCGTACTGCATTATTCACTCTCAAGAAAGATCCACAGAGCGCTTCTGCATGATTCAGTCCTAATGCTGATAGACTTATCCAGGACAAACCTGTGTGAAGAAAAGTCTGTGTCATATTTTGTCCCCATCTTTCTCCCTCTCTTTCCCCATCTAGCTTTGCTTTGTGTGTCTCTCTCTCCTCACCTAGCCTGATGTGACATATTTGTAGCGTCTAAGTGCAAACCCTTATGCCGTTGGGTCCAAACTTTTGTTTGTAAACTAAAGCACTCTGACAGGTAGTGGTGAAACATCTGGCCAGTATGGCTTTCATCCAAGAAGGACCAAACTTTTATGGCCAACATATTAAACATATTCACTTGAACTTAAAATACAGAGTGATAGCTGGTGACGCAATCACCAATATCTCTCAACAAACTGTGTCACCGAACCTCTCGTCCAAGTGCGCTTTCATCACCAAATCGACCAAAATACAATCAAATTACAGTCACATGTGCGCCGAGAATGGTTTGGAGGTTGTGGATTAAAGCTAATAATATTGAAAAAATATTACTTCACAAGACCTGTGTCATCAGGAGCCATGGCTAATGATTTGGGCTGTATCCGAAATCACATTCTTCTGTACTATATAGTATGTTAAAAACAGTATCCGGGCTGAGTAGTGTGTCCAAATTCATAGTCTTCGAAAAACTGTATGTGAGATATACCTGTCATGTCTCACAAGTATTTATTGAGAAATGTCAACAAGAGTCTTAACTGAGGAATCTTGAAGTCACACACACAAGCAGGGAATCCAATCAAGACATCAAGACGTAAACATCAGAACATACAGGTAAAATGTAAACATTAATATGAAAATCTTAATAAAGGCATAAACATATTAAGGGTGTTTATTTGTTGAAATTCGTATTAAAATTAGTTTTATTTGTATTGTGTAACGTATTTTTGTAAGGTCTTTATGCATAGTATATATTGTGAATAGGGGAAAAACAAGAAATCGTTGTATGAATGTTGTAATGTTTAAAGAATTTTTCTGTTAAAGACACGTGAAGGTCACGTGACCATCAGGAAGAACAAGGGAAGAACGCAGCATCTCATTTCTCACAGGACGCGTTCTGTGTTCTCGCGGCCTCCCGGTCCCCTGAGTTCGTTCTTCTGAGGACACTTGACAAGACCGCTCTCCACTAGAACGCAAGTCCATTCTCTGCGTTCTTGGAATTGAGAAACAGCCATTATCTTGCTTTTAGCTCTGCGAAATGTGCGAAGTTCACCTAACGAAGTGGAGGAGGGAAAGGGTCGTCATAGCAGCTTGCAGCTATGGTTTATATATGGTGTCTTCCACCATTCAGAGGAATTTGTGGGTACGAGAGAGATCTCAGGTTTGGTGGGAGCAAATTGTGGCGACTGACCACTTTCCTCCTCCATGTTTCCTCTGCTGTTGTTGTTTACCGCGTTGGTGTCTCCATACATGCTCTTCCTTCTACGTCATTAAACCGAGAAGAAGCACCACATTATCGCACGTTTAATGACGTACAAAACAGAATGCCTCAATAAATCCGATCTGCCTGTTTACATGATAGTCGCATAGTCACATATCTGATTTATATCTAATTTATTTTCACATGAAGGATGCCTGAAACCAATCTATGAATATCCGAATGCATGCGTTTTTTTTTTTTTTGTGTTTACAAGGACATGGAACAGATCCGAACTGTGTCACATAAGAGCAAAAAATCAGTGTAAACGGGGCCTAAGACAGTCTGTAATTTTTCCTATGTTGTATTGTATACTACTACTGTATGTATGGTCTTGTTAAACACCAAAAAAAAAAAAGTAATTTTAGTTACTGCTTTAGCACAAAGTTTTTAATAATCAAATGATTTTATGGAGGCAGCTAGTCAACTGCAGCACTTAAATATGACTTCCATTCTTTAATACTTTGTTAGGGACAATTATGCATGCTTAATATGAACTGTCAAAAAAAAGAGAGACATGAACCGTAGTTTATCATCATAAACAGTTACGATAACCCTCTCAGCCCTAACCCATTAAAATAACTGTCCTCATTTTCTCTGCTGAATGCATGCGAATCCAGGCGCTTGTGTGGTCCATAACAGCTAAGTATCTCTGCTGTCTTGACTACGGCCAAGGACAGCCGAGATCAGATCTGAGCAGCCTGGACTGCAGCCAAGAGCAGCATTTTCCTCCCCATTCTCCGTCTAGATCCTTCAAAAGCTCCTATACTCCCACTAAACGACAATCCACTGCTTTTATCAAAGTGGGAACTTGTCTCAACCCACTCTGATGCAGCTTACCTGGCAGGAATCATTTGTTCAAGGACTGTTATCAGAGTGAGAAGTGGCTGTGGATGGACTAACCGAAATACAGAGCCAGTGTGTGTACAGTACCTGGGCAACTGTAGACAGTTTACAGAATCAGGACGATCCAAAGCCCCGTTATCCTCCATGCCAAAGTAGCTGCAGTTCTTGGCCAGAAACTGCCAGTCTTTCCATTCTGAGCTCCCAACTGTCTTCCTTTGAATGCGAACCGCTTCGGGCTGAGCATTGAGGAATTGGAGTATCACGTAGAAAACCTGTACAGGAAGCATGCGAAATTGACAGAGGGTGAAATATGCATGAAATACTAAACAGCAATGGATTATCTATTATCTGCACAGCAACAGTCAATGCTCCGCTGCCTCCTAAAGAACGCCGGCGCTTTGAAGAACAGCTTGAAGACCCGCTTTACTCTTCCCTCTCTCCCTCTGTGGCTTCATTTGGAGGAGTTTGTCGAGAAACTGGTTGCAGCTTTGACTAAGTGGACACTTCAAAGTCTGTGTGGTGGTGTGTTTTATCTGCTATTGAGAGGAGAGACTGAGGCAGAGCTGCATAAATCCTCTGCTTCTTTACAGCTGGACTCTCTGCTTGGCTTGGCTTAGCCACATGGATGACTGGGCGACTCACTCAGACACACACAAAGGACTTTAGGTCGGCTTTAGTGTATTCAAATGGAAAAGACGCTACCCAGTGTCTGGATTTGAGAGAGCAGCCACACAAATTCACAACACTGGGTTGAAGCTTACTTTAAACCAGTGGTTTACAGCCACGAGACCAAGGCCCACTAGAGGGCATCTGAAAACCTCTTGAGGAGCTTAAAATAGTTAAATCAATAAATAAAGATGTACAATATTAAACTTACATATTTTTAGTTAACATATTAGAGTAGCGGCAGCACGGTGGCTCAGAGATCAGAACTGTCACCTCACAGAAATAAGGTTACTGGTTCGAGTCTTGGCTGGGCTAGTTGGCATTTCTGTGTGGAGTTTGCATGTTCTCCCCATGATGGCGTGGGTTTCCTCCGGGTGCTCTGGTTTCTCCCACAGCCCAAAGACATGTGATATACTGTAAGTGAATTGGATAAACTAAATGGCCCTCAGTGTATGAGTGCATGTGTGAATGCTAGAGTGTATGGGTGTTTCCCAGTACACTACCTGACAAAAGTCTTGTCGTCAATCAAAGTTGTAAAAGCAACAAATAATAATTTGACTTCTAGTTGACCATTTGGAAAAGTGGCAGAAGGTAGATTTTTTCGATGAATCTTCTGTTGAAGGCATCCCAATCATCACAATTACTGCATAAGACCTATTGGAACTCACATGGACCAAGATTCTCACAGAAATCAGTCATGTTTGGTTAAGGACAAATCATGGTTTAAGGTTACATTCAGTATGGGTGTGTGATCTGTAGAGTGGATGGCAACATCAACAGCCTGAGGTATCAAGACATTTGTACTGCTCATTACATTACAAACCACAGGAGAGGGCAAATTTTTCAGCAGGATAGCGCTTCTTCTCATACTTCAGCCTCCTGAAAACAAAGGTGAAGATGGTCCAGGATTGGCGAGCCCAGTCACCAGACATGAACATTATAGAGCAGTGGTTCTCAACTGGTTTGGCCATGGGACCCACATTTTTACATGGTCATCAAGCCGCGACCCAAACCTTTAGGAACTATAATATAATTTTAGGAATTATAATTAATTTGTATTTATTTGTTAACATACACAAATAGTGACAGATAAATCACAAGTCACCAATACTTACAAATAAACAATATTTTATTGCTGTCATTTAACAAAATGTATCAAATTCAAGAAATATTACAAAGTAAGGGTAAGAAAAGGTTCAGTTACCATGAACTAAACTGTTAATAAAACATTAACACTGATCCTGTTGAACAGAACAAATCAGCAAATTACAGTAAAATAATTTAAATAATCATAACCATTTTTACATCTAATATGACAGCAATTATATACATCTGTTTCACTTAACAGTACTTTGGGAAGCTAATGAGATAACTGAGGATGTGCTTTACTCCTGATAAGAGTTTTAAAGTCTGGGGTGATGGTAGACCCGAAGATCGTGCACTATGTCCAACCTATTCCTTTGCTTTGACTTAAGCTGCACCAAGGAAGAGAACCCACTTTCACACAAATACGTAGTGCTGAATGGTAGGATGGATTTGATCGCACGAATGGCAAGGGACGAATACTCAGAAAGCACTTCGCGGCACCAAAACTGAGAGAGGCTTACTTCACTCAATTTCTTTTTCAGCGTCTTATCACATGACACCTCCACCAGCTGATTCTCTTTGTTGCTCGGCAACGTGACGTTTTCCACGTCGATTCCAAAGGGATTGCTTATCCACGGATCATCATCATGTTTATCGAGAAAGTAGTCGATAAGGTTGTTGCGCGCGCATTTCAAAATAAAAGTCCGGTATAAGCAAAATAAGTTAAAAATTAAACTTTTGTTGTTTTTTTGACCACACACTCCGCGACCCACTGAAAATGTTCCCGCGACCCACTCTTGGGTCGCGACCCACCAGTTGAGAAACACTGTTATAGAGCATGTCTGGGGTAAGATGAAGGAGGAGGCTTCGAAGATGAATCCGAAGAATCTTGATGAGTCCTGCAAGAACACTTTCTTTGCCATTCCAGATGACTTTATTAATAAGTTATTTGAGTCATTCCAGAGATGTATGGATGCAGTCATCCAAGCTCATGGGAGTCATACACAATATTAATTCTTTTTCCACTCCATCATGATTTTACATTCTATACTATAAATTATTTCTGTTAAGACTTTTGTCTAAGCAAAGTCAGACCTTATTGTCCTAATTAAATAATTTAAAATGAAGGCATGATCATATTTTTTTTTGGTAAAATAAGCGTAATCTAGAGGCCTTTGCCTTTCATATAAGCCATTTCTGATACCAAATCATCAACTAGAAGTCAAGTTATTATTTGTTGTTCCTAAAACTTGTATAGGTGACAAGACTTTTGTCAGGTAGTGTACTCGTTTGCAGCTGAAATGGCATCCGCTGCGTAAAACATATGCTGGAATAGTTGGCGGTTCATTCCACTGTGGCGACCATTGATAAATAAGGGACTAAGCCAAAAGAAAATAAATTAATGAATGAATATTAGAGTAGTAGTGCTTGAGGAACGTATCAGCTTAATTATGAGGGTCTTCAAATATAGGTAAATATCACACATTCTCTGTAAACAAATCTACACAATAACTAAATATATTAACTAAATGTTAAAAATGAAACTCAAAGATAATCATCTACGCACAGTCCAAATTCTGTGGAAAATGTCTTGTAGGGGTGCAACAAAAAGGTAATTTAACAAACATCATAACATATTGCTATTGGCAGTGAGTAGCCAAAAGCATACTTTTACATGTATGCTAGGATGTGCATTCAATAAGCATGATGTGAATTTCATCAGCAAAACAATATGCTTGCAGCATGATTTTTTAACTATTAATTTGAGCAGACTTCTGCACACATTTCCACTGGTCCAGGCCATTCCTTCACAGCTTGAAAAGAAACAGAAAAGATGGAGAAAAAACAACAACAACGAACTACTGAAGAAAGCAAAACAATAATGAATGTATTGAAAAGTGCATGTCTGAGAGGAATAAGCAATACCCAGAACTCTGTTGTGTAGAAATACCTTACAATTTTTATGTAGAAAGAAAAATGGCAGACAAAAACTGATGTTTGGAGCACACTAGCTTATGGAGTATACTCGGATAGGTTGTGCGTGTACTAACATACATTTAAAAATACTTTGGGATTAATGAGTGCAATACTGCTCTTGATTCCAAGAAACTAAACTACTGTAATATTAAGCTAAAATATCTACAAACCCTACTCATTGGTAGATTTGTACCTGGTATTGGCCGTTCTCCAAATCTATAGTGATGGTTATTCCTTTGTCCAGTAGCTCTATAGAGGGAAAGATGGAGGATATCCATGTGGTTCCGATGTCATTGTCATTGATGTAATGCAATGGGTGGGCGTCCTGGTTCAGCCGAAGCACTTTGTTATGGGTGGTATCATTGGCTGCGTTGGGGATGCAGTACCTCTCCACTAGAGGGTGCACTCTGGGATGGCTGGCGGGACAGAGACATGTCGACTGGGAGTGAAGGTGAGGAAATTGTCCAGTGTACAATTCTTCAATCTCTCTGAAATACAGAAATGCATGATTTAAAGGTCTGTGTTTCAAAACTTGCTTAACTTCACAACCCAGATTGTATGCACTGTAAAAATATCCATGATGGAACAGTTTCTTGTTCTGATTCATGGGTGTTTTCTATTTATTTACACTTTTGAATTGCAGTATTGGACTTTGATCTTTGCTCTTGTAATGTTGTATATATATATATTTAGTATTCTGTATATACATTTTTAGTATTTAAAAATAATATAATGTTAGTGTTGGTCTTGAAAATACAAAAGTATATATATATATATATATATATATATATATATATATATATATATATATATATATATATATATATATATATATATATATATATATATAATATAATAAATAAAAAAATAATTCTAAATTGTGTGCATAATGCTAATTAAACCTTCACACTCTGCTCTTACTGGTGGAATGTGCAATCGGTGAAGACTGGCCATCAGGCTGGTCAAATTTAGTCATGAACAGTAAATTGGCCAGTGTTTCAGTTTCATTACACTCACTGGCCACTTTATTAGGTACACATTACTAGTACCGGGTTGGACCCTTCAGAACTGCCTTAATCCTTCATGGCATAGATTCAACAAGGTACTATAAATATTCCTCAGAGATGTTGGTCCATATTGACATGATAGCATCACACAGTTGCTGCAGATTTGTCAGCTGCACATCCATAATGCGAATCTCCTGTTTCACCACATCCCAAAGGTGCTCTGTTGGATTGAGATCTAGAGATTGTGGAGGCCATTTGAGTACAGTGAACTCATTGTCTTGTTCAAGAAAACAGTCTGAAATGATTTGCGCTTTATGACATGGTGCGTTATCCTACTGGGAGTAGCAATCAGAAGATGGGTACACTGAGGGATCATAAAGTCATAAAGGGATGGACATGGTCAGTAACAATACTCAGGTAGGCTGTGGCGCTGACATGATGCCCAATTGGTACTAATAGGCCCAAAGTGTGGCAAGAAAATATCCCCCACATCATTACACAACCACCAGCAGCCTGAACCGTTGATACAAGGCAGGATGGATCCATGCTTTCATGTTGTTGACACGAAATTCTGACCCTACTATCCAAATGTCGCAGCAGAAATTGAGACTCATCAGACCAGGCCACGTTTTTCCAATCTTCTATTGTCCAATTTTGGTGAGCTTGTGCGAATTGTAGCCTCAGTTTCCTGTTCTTACCTGAAAGGAGTGGCACCCAGTATGGTTTTCTGCTGCTGTAGCCCATCCGCCTCAAGGTTTGACGTGTTGTAACAAGTAGTAATTTGAGTTACTGTTGCCTTTCTATCAGCTCAAATCAGTCTGGCCATTCTCCTCTGACCTCTGGCATCAACAAGGCATTTGCACCCACAGAACTGCCACTCACTGGATAATTTCTCTTTTTCGGACCATTCTTTGTAAACCCTAGAGATGGTTGTGCATGAAAATCCCAGTAGATCAGCAGTTTCTGAAATACTCAGACCAGACCATTTGGCACCAACAACCATACCATGTTCAAAGTCACTTAAATCACCTTTCTTCCACATTCAGATGTCCGGTTTGAACTGCAGCAGATCATCTTGACCATGTCTACATGTCTAAATGCATTAAGTTGCTGCAATGTAATTGGCTGATTAGAAATTTGCGTTAACATGCAGTTAGACAGGTGTACCTAATAAAGTGGCCGGTGAGTGTACATACATGTATACTTTTTCGATAGTTTTATATTATATTATATGTTTATATTGTTTTATATTAGATGTTATAATATAAAACAATATATTGTTTCAAACTACTAAGCATGTCAATAAACTACGTAACTGCAGTGATGCAGAGATCAAGGTCTCGTAATGCAATTAAAGTGTAAATAAACAGATATGAGATACAGCAACTGTAAATTAATGTTTTGTTTACAGTGTAGCATGTTTTTCTCTGAAAACTCTGAAGCTATGTCTGATGTTAATGCTCTACGACCTTATGCTTACCTGTTGGTTAATGTCTTCGGATAAAATCTAAAATCCTGCATCCTTCCAATGAATTGATTTGACCCTGGGGAGAAAAAAGAAAGGAAAGTCAATGGGCGCTATTGAAGACGGTGTGCAGAATCCATAACAACTAGTGGATTACCTTATCTGTGTCTTTATTTGAGTTAAAGAGACACTTGCTGCATGGTGGGATCTATTATGCTTATTTACAGTTCTCTGTGAGCATTAATCCCACCGGATGGATGGGCGGCATAGATCCGAGTCTAAACGTGCGGGTCCATCTACATCAGCAGATAAGATATAATCACTTCTGTTCTAATAACCAGCTCTGATTGAGACGTCATATATGGATGTTTGCCTTGAAATCTTTTCATCTTTGTGTGCAGAGTCTCTCTTTTCTAGGAGATAGCATTTTGCTGTATTTATATTGCTCATATCATTCACACGTGCACACACACACGCACGTTAGTAATGGTGGTTTACAGGAACTCTCCAAAGGTGTAATAAATTTTATTCAGTAAAAAAAAAAAAAAAAAAACGCGTATTTTATGTCCCTACCCCTAAACACAACCCTCACAAGGATACATGTGGCAAAATTTGAAGGTCAAAAGTTCACGTTAAGTATGATTTTGAAGCGTTTTGCATTATAAGAACGTCAATCCTGTCCTCATAAACCGCTGAAACAGAGTACAATGTCATATCCATGTCATTATACAAAAAACTTAAACCACCAAAACCAGTGCAAACACACACACACACACACACACACACAAAGTTGGTTCGGGTGTTTATGAGGACTCTCCATAGGCATAATGTATGTTATACTCTAAAAACACTGTTAAATGGCCTTTTCCATAATCCAGGCAGTTTGCCCTAAACCCAACCCTCACAGGAAATCTATGGCAAATATTGAAGGTGAAAAGATCTCGTTAAGTAGGATTTTTTGAATCCTAGTTTTGAATTAGGAGGACACACTGCATGTCCTCATAAACCACCTCACCATTGTATTACCTATGTCATAGCCGTGTCATTATACATATTTGTGCCCTCATACTACCAAGAAAGAAGCATAATTTGCTGCTCAGAAAGGGAATATTTATTTGATTATTCATTCATTCATTTTCTTTTCGGCTTAGTCCCTTTAATTATCAGGGTTCGCCACAGCGGAATGAACCGCCAACTTATCCAGCATTTTTTTTTACGCAGCGGATGCCCTTCCAGCTGCAACCCAACACAGGGAAACACCCATACATTATTACATTCACACCCATACACTATGGCCAATTTAGCTTATTCAATTCACCTGTACCACATGTCTTTGGACTGTGGGGAACACCGAAGCAACTGGAGGAAACCCACGCGAACAAGGGGAGAACATGCAAACTCCACACAGAAATTTATTTAATCAAAATGTAGTAAAACATTAATACTGAAAAAAATAACTAGTCTTGAATACTTCTTTATTTTTATATAGATATTTCAAAATGCAGCGATTAGCCTACTCACTGGTATCACATTATAAGATTTTATGGCCTGCATTTGGTGCTCAAACTAAATTTTAAATTATTATCCATGATAAAAACTGTTGTCTTCCCTCCATGCTCCACATTAGTTCATCATGAATCAAACAAGCATTTCAGACCTCTGGGCTTCAAAAGAAGAGTTTGAAATGTGTGCAAAAACGGATTACACAGACTGCAACTTTCATGTAAGTTATTATGTGTGTGCATGTTATACATTAAATGAGGCATGCCCTCAGTGGGTTCCTTACTTATCCTTGTGTACAATTTATGAAATAAAAATAATGATTAATAACATACACACAATTGAAGGCAAAAGTATTAACCTTCCTTTGAATTTTTTTTTCTATTTTATTTATTTTTATTATTTCTCTAGTGCGGTTTAACAGAGAGAAGATTTTTACAACACATTTTTAAACATAAGAGTTTTAATAACTTTAATTTCTAATAATTATTTTTTTTTGTCTCTGCCATGTTGACAGTGCATAATATTTTTTTACTTATTAAGCAAGATACTAGTATTTAGATTAAAGTGCAATTTAACAACTTAACTAGGTTAATTAGATTAACTAAGCAAGTTAGGACAATTAAGCTACTCATTGGGCAACAGTGCTTTGTACTGTAGACAATCCAAAAAAATATATAGATTTCTTAAAGGGCACCTATGGAGAAAAATCTACTTTTCAAGCTGTTTGGACAGACATATGTGTAGGTATAGTGTAAAGACCGTCATATTGGGGTGATATAAACACACCCAGTCCTTTTTTTTTTTTCAATTTAACAACATAAAAACGGTGGACCAATTGAAGCGGTTTTGAGATCGACCGCAACTTGACGTAGGAGTGCGGTCCCCCCGCCCACCAATATTGATTGACAGGTGCGCATTACCATATCCTCAGTATGTTGTTTCACGTCCGCCATTTTCAGCGTGTGAGTCAAAGCGACGTCACCAAAGAAACACCCTTGCTCTATTTTTAGATGTAAGGCTCATTAGGCTCAACATTCACCACGTTATCGCTCTCCTCCATGCCAGTGTTTGCATACATGTGTACTTTTCATTGCGTCTTCCTTAAACTTCAGCGGTTTGCATTTCCCACGGTCACAGAAGCTCCCTGTCATCTTAACTAGGTACAGCTGGAAAGTCGAGCGCGCTGCCTCACGTGCGCGTCCCTCCATTGGAAATAACGAACTAACGAAGCGCAGCGCCATGCATTTCACGGTGTCGCGGATGAAAGTGAGGACCAGGAGGGAGGGGGTGGGTGTCGCGGATGAAAGTGAGGACCGGGGGGTTCGCTCACTATTCTGCCGCCTAGGTAGCCTCTGCCGCGCCACAGAGCGTTATCTGAAAAGTTTCATTTTAAATAACATGCGAATGTGCACGTCTGCTGTGCCATGTCGTGGCTCTGAGCGGTGCATCCGGTGTATGACACCCTTTAGTTATAGCCTCAAGCAGGTCATACACCAAAAGCGCCGCTCGGCGACACGTAGCGTCGCGCCATGCAGCGGCTAGCATTACTGAATTCTATCAGGTGACACACACCGGTGCCGCAAGTGTGCGATACTTTCAACTGTCATGTGCGCCGTGTCACGGCGCATCCGGTGTGTGATGCCCTTCAGTCAAAGTTAATTCAGTGTGCTTGGTTATTAGTCTCGGTGTAGGCTACACTAACACACAGTTGGCTGTAAAACTATACAAAGACACAAATGATTTTGTAGTCTCTGCTTGGTCTGTGTCCGAGTCGTACATGTACAGTTGAATGCTGGTTCTCTCACTCATGTTGCTTCTCTCTGTCTGCCTGTCTGTTGCCATACACAAAGAGGGGAGCTCTTGGCTCCGCCCCCTTGTTAAGTTAGGCGGGAAGTCGAAACTAATTTTCATGTGAAGCAACACGCCCCTAAAACAGCGAACTGTGTACAAGCCCCCAAAATGGCACTTTTTAACACATCATAATAAAAAATCTGAATTGTGTTTTGAACTGAATCTAAACTGGCACACTCAGAAGAACCATAATATTAATATTACATCTTAAAAAAGGGGTAAAATAGGTGCCCTTTAATGAAGCTTATAATTCTGACCTTAAAATTTAGTTTAGTTTAGTTTAGTTTTGTTTTATTATTTAAAGACCTTAAAATTGTTTTAGTTTTTTTAGATTAAAAACTGCTTTTATTCCAGCCAAACTAAAGTAAACAAGACATTTCCCAGAAAAACAAATATTATAGAAAACACTGTGGAAATTTCTACAGTATTGTGTCCTCTAAGAAATTTAGGCAAAATTACTGTCATTTTCGCACTAAAACATACAGCTATGTTGAGCTAAGTTTGGAATGTCCGCAGAGTAAATTTAAAGAAACTTTAGCAAGACTATGCCATTTCTAGATGTGTATTCAAAATGTGTGTGTGTGTGTGTGTGATTATGTGTGTATTTCATTCCCTGGGGGTATTACAGAAATCCCATCTCATCTCATTTATGAGGAGATTATTTGTTGCCATATGGTCACCCCTGACCTATATAAACTCCAACTATGATTAGTTGCGGGCTTATGAATATTTCTATAATGGAAAAATGTAACATGTCTGCAAATTAGTGTGTCCTTTTCCGCACTCAATTCGAGACTGTAAAATTCTGAGGAGAAATGTGGTTACATGTGGACAGCTCCAGGTTAAAAAAAAAAGGAAAATAAAATGAAACATGTAAATGAGTATATTAAAAATTGAAAGATCAAAGTAGGACTGCAAAATTATTACCGTTAGAACTCCTGCCGATCCACATAGCACCATCTGATGTGATGTCATCAACTAGTCCTGCCACGGTTTGTGTGTCCAAAGCTGTGCCATCCTCCTCTTGACCATTTAAGAACAAACTCACACTCGTTTCATGTATCTACAGATTAATCAGAAACAAGAGTGAGTTAAAAACACACACACACACACACACACACACACACACACACACACACGGATTAATAGTCAATTAACAGTAATATATAGTATATACATTGTATGGTATGGTCACGTTTACTGTTGCTTTGCAAAATGTTGTTAGCAAAATTACAAAAAAATTAAAAAAATATGGCAAAAAATATGTTTATAATGGCAAAAAAGTTTACCAGACAGATTTATCTCATTTTTAAAAGGGTTCTATATAATTATACCACACAGACCAATAGAAGAGTTGCTTGGTCTGAGAATGACGTACTGTATGGGTGCTTTTTTAAAAAAAAATAATATTTAATTATACTTTAATAAATTTTTCATGTTGACAAAATTATATTAACATGATCACACAATCTCAGAATACACTACAAAAACAAATAAATGAATAAATGAATAAATAAATAAAGATATATATATATATATATATATATATATATATATATATATATATATATATATATATATATATATATATATATATATATATATATATATATATATAATGAATACATAAAAATAAAATCATACCACAATCACAGAATACAAAAAAAATTAATAAATAAATATAATCAATAAAATTAAAATAGTATATAAAATAATTCATTCATTCAGCTTTCGGCTTAGTGCCTTTATTTATTTGGGGTCCCCACACCGGAATGAACCGCCTATGTAAAGTAAATAAATAAAAATAAAATAATACCAAACAATCATAGAATATGCTACAAAAAATAAATAAATAAATAAATATAAAATAATACCCCACAATCCCAGAATACACTACTAAATTGTACAAATAAAAGAAATAAAAATACAATAATAAATAAAATAAATGTAAAAATTAAGAAATAAATAAAAATCAATAGAAATTTAATAATACATAAAATAAATTTTAAAAGAATTCCACACATTCCCAGCATACAATACAAAAAAATTAATAAATAAATAAAAATCAATACAAATAAAATAATATATAAAATAAATACATAAAAATAAAATACCACACAATCTCAGAATACATTACAAAAAATTTATAAATAAATTCAAATCAATAAAAATAAAATAATATATAAAATAAATACATAAAAATAAAATACCACACAATTTCAGAATACATTACAAAAAATTATTAAATAAATTAAATCAATAAAAATGTAATAATATATAAATAAATAAAAATAAAATAATATATAAAATAAATAAAAATAAAATAATACCACACAATCCCAGAATACTCTACAAAAAATTAATAAATAAATATAAAGCAATAAAAATGTAATAATACATAAAATAAATAAAAATAAAATAGTATCACACAATCCCAGAATACAATACAAATAAATAAATAAATAAATAAATAAATAAAATCAATAAAATTAAAATAATATACAAAATAAATAAATAAAAATAAAATAATACCACAAAATCTCAGCATACACTACAATTGTTTTTAAATAAATAAAATAAATAAAAATGAAACAATATATAAAATAAAACAATTTAAAAAAATTATAAAACACAATCTTAAAATACACTACAAAAATAATTAAAAAAATAAAATAAAATAAAATAAAATAAATTAAAATAAAAACAACTGCCAGCATTGGCAAAATGCTAATTATGCATAAACATTTCATTCAATACTGAAACAAGTTGCTAAAGCTGTTACAGTTTACTACAAGTGAAATATTTTGATGGCTTTCAAGTATAGTGGCATTTCTGTGATTTAAAGCTGCGGTAACAGACGGTTGTAAAATTGGTCACTTATGCCATTCCATGACAGAAATGATGCTAAGTAGTCAGCAAGGCAACAGAGCGTGTTTTCTATAGCCAATGATTGTGGGTACTCGTCTCAGATAACACCCCTTCATCAGATCCATATTTGCATGTTCTTTCACTCAGTCCTTAAAAAAAAAAGGTGCACGGAAATAAGTCAACTAAAAAAATCTGAGAGGATGAAGGCAGCGTTAGACTGGAGGATGCTTAAGCTGCTCTCTTTCATGGCCGCTGATTGAAGACTGTAGAGAGTCTATTCTTGAAATCTCAAACCGGCCAATGACTTGCTTCTGAGATCTAAAGCAACGTCACAGTGATGTAAATGAATCTTGAAGTGCTCCATCCCATTTACCAGCCCTGCAGACTCTTGAAAGAGCTCCGGCTCTGGTATGTTGCTTTCATACAATTTATTTCCTCCCCTCCTTTTATTGTAGTAACTGCTGCTTTAGGGCAGTATTTTTTTAATATGACAAATTATATTTACTGTAAGTAAAAGCAGACATGTGAGATGGTTGAAAGACAGTACATACAAAGCATGAGTTCTACTGCTTTTAGGCAACTATTCAATTCAAAGAAAATCCTAAACAACTTGCACTTCAAATAAATGTGTAACTCTCTCTATATATTTTTTGGCATTAAATTTACAGTAGCTCCATACAAAAGCAATCATCAAGCTTACTGCAGAAATCCAAGGAGGTCTCAAATGTCTGAAGAGATTCATTCATTAGCATTATTATTCATAATGCTGCTAATTGGCTGAGTAATTTGCAGGTAACATCTGTAAACTGTGATATAAAAAAAAAAATGTAAGTTCCTCCTGTTAAATTCGAATTTAATTTTAAAAATATATTTCTCAAATGCTGTTTAATGGAAAGATTTTATCAACACTTTGTTTTTGATTACTGTAGTTTAATTACTTATTTCTAATAGCTAATTTATTCTGTGTTTGCCATGATGATAGTACATAAGTGTAAAGTTATATTGAGCTTAAGTGCAATTGAATGTTTTAACTCGGGTAAATCTTTTTAATTAAACATTGGACAACAGTGGTTTATTCTGTAGCCAAAAAATATTAAGGGGGGCTAATAATATTAACCATAGCTGTTTTCATTTTTTAAAATTACATTTTATTTATTATTTATTATTATTAATATTATTATTATTTATTAGCCAAACTAACAGAAACAAGACCCCAGAAAATTAAAACAATAGGAAATACTGTGGAAAAAATGCATTGCTCCTTTAAATTAAAAAAAAAAAAAAAAGTGTTATATATATACAGTTGAAGTCATAATTATTAGCCCCCCTGAATTATTAGCCCTCTGTTTATTTTTTTTCTTAATTTCTGTTTAACGGTGAGATTTTTTTCAACATTTCTAAACATAAGTTTTAATAACTCATCTCTAATAACTGATTTATTTTATCTTTGCCATGATGACAGTAAATAATATTTGACTAGATAATTTTCAAGACACTTCTATACAGTTTAAAGTGACATTTAAAGGCTTAACTAGGGTAATTAGGTTAACTAGGCAGGTTAGGGTAATATGGCAAGTTATTGTATAACAATGGTTTGTTCTGTAGACTATCAGAAAAAAAATATAGCTTAAAGGGGCTAATAATTTTGACCTTAAAATGGTATTACAAAAGCTAAAAACTGTTTTAATTCTAGCCAAAATAAAACAAATAAGCCTTTCACCAGAAGAAAAAAAAATCAAATATACTGTGAAAATTTCCTTGCTCTGTTAAACATCATTTGGGAAATATTTAAAAAAAAAAAATCAAAGGGGGGCTAATAATTCTGACTTTAACTCTGTATATAAAGAAGAATAACACCCAAACCCAAGAACATAAAGAATAATAATTCCATGAGATGGTATATTTGTGAATCAAACTGTATTTTGTGTACTGATAAAAAAAACATTCAATAGCATAATGAAGTATTTAACCATATGTGCTGTTAATAAAAGAAATCGTAGAACTTTTTTACATTTTTTATATATACACAAATATTTTGATATATCAATTGTTTCTAATCTATTGTTTCTTGTGGTTTATCATGTATTACAGGATTACTGGTGTTGTGATATATCGTGACGGTATCATATCACAGATTAACACACAATATGATACTGTCAAGATAATTTGCTCCCCATAATTTTATATTACAACTAGCAAAACATTTCCCAGTGATGGGTTGCGGCTGGAAGGGCATCCGCTGCATAAAAACGTGCTGGATAAGTTGGCGGTTCATTCCGCTGTGGCGACCCCGGATTATTAAAGGGACTAAGCCGAAAAGAAAATGAATGAATGAATGAATGAACTAGCAAAACAAGCCATGATATATCACGATATCGACGATGTAATTGATTGATATCACAATGTAACTAATGTTTTAAAATGCTTCAAAAGTTATATGAGATTTTTATTACAGCACATATAAATTACAAAAAGTGTGCACCCGTTAAATAAATTTGAAAATGCTTATATGTGCAAACAGAGCAGTAAAAAGTTAGGAATAACGCGTGAAATAAACACGTTATACATTTCGTCACCTTAGAATTATAAGGTTCTATCTGACATTTTGGTCAAAATTGAGTTATTGACATATTCTTATTAAATGACAAATTATTTACACTATGGGATGGTTTTTTTTTAAAAGTTGTTTACATCACAAAACTTTTTATTTAAAAAACAAATGTTACACATATACTGTTTGCTATGGAATGCAAAAACTTTGAAGCTCAATATCTCAAAATCATCCAGAACGCAGATAGAACCTTATAATTCCAAAGTGACGATTGGTCCCTACTTTCTTGGTTTCGTTTCGTCCCACTTTACGAGTTAATCATTAGCCTAAGGTTTAAAAACCACTGCATGGTTTTGAAGCTGAGAGATGTTGTGGTAGAATGTACTGTATGTGTAAACTGTGTTTGTAGTGTGGGACTGGTCTGACCTGTCTGGAACGCTGCCTTATGTGATCAAACCAGTGTGGCGGTGGTTTCAGCTCTGGAGCAGATTAATAACTGGCCGTTCTGTGGAGCTCTTAGTAAAGTACTAATCAGCAGGTGCTGACATCTTAAAAGCTCCTCTCCACTTTCAAATTGAAAAAGGAACATTCAATCTGCACAGGGATTTAGCAGAACACGCAACAAATTTATGCTATTATTCATATAACAATCGCCATTTAATAAAGGTCCAACTAGGTGCAGACACAAGTAAACTGCTCCTAAAGTATCATGGCTGTAAATAACGTAGCCACAAAAAAAAACAGTTTAGAAATGGTGGAAAAAGTACTTAGCTGCACAGTTTTCCTGTGTTAACAACACTAAGACACCCTAAAACACTGAGCCAAAGGTGTAACTTAATCACAAGCTGACATTAAGAAATAGTAATTCTACCTAGCTACTAAAGGTCTTCCTTTCGTCCACCTTGTAAAAAAGAATATTGAACAAACTCTAATGAGCCTTGCTTTATTTTATGCCAAAACAACAAGAGGATCACATAAATAAAAAACAGCACATCAATCCTCTAATTTGGTTTGCACCAAGGTTCAGAATAAACCGCACTTACAGAGCAATCACACCAGACATCATTTTTATCTAAACATGTCAGATGTGAACACACTCCAAGTTGCAAATATTTGTTGTTTTACATGGAAGCCTATAGACATATGTCGAAAGTAATTATTTATCATTTTAAAATTTAGAGTTTCTTTTAAGAATTTGCAGATTTTGCAACACAACACTATATGCTTGGGTGATAAGGTGCCATATACTGCATAAAGTTAAATTGTTCTTTGATATCCACATTGCAGGTATATGGTTTTTTTTATATGCTCATTTATTACTCTTTAAAATACCCCGAGAATCAGAAAATCCATATTGACCATATTTGGATCAGTTGTGAATATTAATAAGCTCTGCTCTGACTTACAGCTCTCAGGCAGACACAGACATTTATTATTATAAGCTATAATGTCAAATAAAACACAGCCATTAATTAATATCAATGTCTGCATAACCAGATGACGTTTAATAAAGTGTATTTCTTTCACTTCAGAAAAATGACAGTTGAGCTGAATAATACGACATGATTTAGCAGTGAATATGCGCTTGTTAAAACATCCGTATAGGGCTGGGCGGTTTTTCCGATTTTTTCGATTAATTCGAATTTACGTTTTAAGACGATTTTATTTTTTACAAAATCGAGGAATCGCGGTTTTTTAATAAAAATATTAAAGCCGCTTTTCCACTATTGTGCCAAACCGTTCTAAACTGTTAGACAACCGTGCTGAATTGTGCTGATTCTGTGTGTTGACGTCGCGGCTCTGTTGATGTGCTGCCACAGCTGGTAGCGGAAGCGCGCCAGGGCGGACCGGCCTTTGGGAACACCGGGACATTTTCCCGCTAGAGCAACAAGCGCCCCGCGGTCAGCCAGCCACCTTCGCGAATGTTTCCATGCGCGTCGTGCTGTTGTTCGCGTCCCGCAGCCGTCTGTGTCTCCCGCGCGAGCTGCGAGACGGGGACCTGCGCTCCACCTGAAGGGCGGTTATGGCGTGTTGTAAATGTCGGTCACCGCAGAAAGTCAAATCTTTCTTTAATTTGGACTTTTGCTTGAATTACGGAGTGGCACAGTAGCTGTCAAGGTACTGTATGAATTAAATCATAACCCATATATGCACCAATAAACAAGTAAAATGAATGAATGAATAAAATAAATATGGATTCTTAAATGTCGGCAGTTTTTACTCCAAAAAATATCAATACGTATCGACAAATGTTTTATAAAATAAATTAAGCAATTTCCAACATTTCAGCTATAGGCCATTATACGATTCAGTTAAATATAAGATAGACATTTAAATATAGATAGATATGTAACAGGTTTCTGTGGGTTTTTTGTTCACGGTGATCTTTAATATATACTGGGTGGTGTAGCTACGCACAAATATTTTCTAAAACGTCAAGCAGATATTTGTCTACAGCTCGTTAGTTATTTATGAAGACAAAAAATAATTAAAATAACAAAAATAAAACTATAAAATTACAAAGATAAATGAGCAGCATTCTGCTAAATATAGTCCTTTATATCCTGATATGCTGTGTTGTTTCATTCGTTTTTTTATATTTAACTTGATGCATTCGTTATTTAATATTTAAATACAAAATCGTTTAAATTTTTATATTTTACCATCAAAATGTAGTATATTTTATATCATTACCATTTTTTTGATATAAAACCGCTGTTATTTTATTGATTGTTATGAAATAATTTAAGTGCTATATTATTTTTTATTAGTGAAAGTGTCCGCTCACTTTGACAAGGCCTGTCTAAATATATATTTCTGCCATGCCACTAATACAGATAAACTATTGTTGCATTATCATTGTTTATTTTTCTGTTATGTACAGAGATTTGAATATTTATTTCCCCTCCAATCCTTTTTAATCTTCAAGTTACATTTTGGTCATTTTCTCTCCAAATAAAATTTGCCCAAAGCTGCACAACATATGACCTGCTGTGACTTCTATTGTAGCTATGTTTAGCATCCCTATATGAGAGAGTGCCATAACCGCGTTTAGTCACACTATTGCTTTTCTTTTACAAGTGAGCATGAAAAAAACTAGTTTCAGCATTTATTTAAATTTAAATGAACAAGGTAAGCTGGTAAGGTAGTTACACAGTAAAAAAAAAAAATTAATAAAAAAATAAATAAAAAAAATCGAAATCGAAATCGTGAATCGGTCAAACTTTATGAAAAAAAAAATCGAGATTTTTTTTTTTTGCCATATCGCCCAGCCCTACATCCGTATATATCAAATTTCACATTAACACAATGAATTAATAAAAAATGTATCCCTATTCGGAGTGAAGCTGAATAAATGTATAATCTGTAAACCCTGGCGCAAATTTGAACAAATCTCATGCAGTTGTTGCTAACTGCATCTCCCGTTTCAAAATAAAAGTCCCACATGCACAGTAAGTTAAATTAATTATGCAATTAAATAAACATAATAATAACTAAGGAAGAAAAATTATCATTGCTGTCACACTGGAAACTTTGTGGCTTATCAAACACAGCATGAGGCGTGCATTTTAATGATCCTGTTTGCAACAATTCAGTCTGTGTTTTGGCTAGTGATCTGATGATGCAGCTGCTTGTCAGGTCCGGATGACGTAGAACCTGACCTAAAGCACATGGAAATGCTGAGGGTGTACCCCGTGAGTCACGCAACACTGTTTTGTGTTTTAATTGGCCTTTTGTCCACCAGGGTTTTACATTTGTGTAATTTACATGAGAACGAGGGAACAATGGTGTCTGAGGCTCACGGTATGGCCATTTCGATATACTGAACATTATTCGACTATCTTAGAAGAGATCGTGCAAATTATGAAAACATCAACCTGCAGTCTTGACACGCTCCCCACATCATTCTTCAAAACGGTGTTTAACTGTTTAGAAATGGATCTCCTAAAAGTGGTAAATGCTTCACTTCTCTCAGGGACCTTTCCAAACTCACTTAAAACTGTAGTTGTCGAGGTGGACATCCATGACATGTGAAGTCGCACAAGGCTCAATTCTGGCACCTCTCCTGTTCAACCTTTATATGCTCCCTCTGAGCCAAATAATGAGAAAGAACCAAATCTCCTACCACAGCTATGCTGATGACACTCAGATCTACTTAGCCTTACTGCCTAATGACTACAGCCCTATTGACACCCTCTGCCAATGCATTGATGAAATGAACAATTGGATGTGCCAAAACTTTCTGCAGTCAAACAAAGAGAAAACTGAAGTCATTGCGTTTGGGAACAGAGATGAGGTTCTCAAGGTGAATGCATACCTTGGCACTAAGGGTCAAACAACAAAAACTAAGGTCAAGAATCTTGGTGTGACTCTGGAGTCAGATCTGAGTCATGTCAAAGCAGTTAGTAAATCAGCATACTATCATCTCAAAAACATTGCAAGAATCAGATTTGTTTCCAGTGAAGACTTAGAGAAACTTGTTCATGCTTTCATCAGCAGCAGAGTGGATTACTGTAACAGACTCCTTACTGGCGTTCCCAAAAAGACAATCAGACAGTTGCAGCTCATCCAGAATGCTGTGGCCAGGATTCTGACCAGAAGCAAGAAATCAGAGCACATCACACCTGTCCTCAGGTCTTTACACTGGCTCCCAGTTACATTCAGAATAGATTTTAAAGTATTATTACTCGTCTATAAGTCACTAAATGGCCTAGGACCTCAATACATTACAGATATGCTCACTGAATACAAACCTAATAGATCACTCAGATCTTTAGGATCATATAAACTAGAAATTCCAAGAGTTCAGTCAAAGCAGTGTGAATCGGCCTTCAGCTACTACGCCCCTCGCTGCTGGAATCAACTCCCAGAAATGATCAGATGTGCTCCAACATTAGGCACATTTAAATCAAGACTGAAAACACATCTGTTTAGCTGTGCCTTTACTGAATGAGCACTGTGCTAGGTCCGACAGATCGCACTATTGTTCTTTTCTTTTTTTTTTTATCTTTTATAACCTGTTTAAACACATTTTTATTTGCTTTTATCTGTCTCTAATCGTTCTTAGTATTTGCTTTTTTTTTTTTTCTTATACTTCTCTTTCTATTCTTGTTTATGTAAAGCACTTTAAATTGCCACTGTGTATGAAATGTGCTATCTAAATAAACTTGCCTTGCCTATGTCAAGGTATATCTAGATTTCTTTATAAAGCATATTTAAAACATTTAATTTAATTAAATGTATACATTTATATACACTAAAGTAACACATTAAGAATTGTTTTGGTTATTATAGCTGTTAAAGTAATATTTTTGCAGCTTAGTTTAATATTGTCATAATGTGTATATTGTGATAAAAGCTTCAACAGTTAATTGGAACAAGAAAATGTGATACTGCCATATAGTCTGCCATATAGTCTATAGGTTTTACCTCCAGTGGCCCAAAAAAAAAAACTGCCTCAGGAAAACAAAATTATGACTTTATTTGTAGAAAGAAACCTCTGAGAGAGGAAAAAAAAACAATAAAAATAATAAAATATGACCTCTTGAAACTGAAGCAGGCCACATGACACGAGATTTATGAAATACTTAAAAGCCTTTTCGTGTGTAAAAGGAACACAATTTAGCCTCCGATTGTGTTCTAAGAAAACAACACGGCGCAATCTTTCTAAAATCTAACTGGGGCTTTTTATATCAGCGATTTCATAATTCACACCCAAAAAAACAATGTTGTGATCTTTGGGCTCGGACCATAAAGCAGGGGCAGATACAAGCTTAACCTGAAGCCAAGTCGTCTGCAGCAGCGTGAGTGACAAACCATTCCATGATAAAGCCCTTTCCATTTCGGCACTGGAGGAGCTGTCAAGGCCTCTAGAAATATTCCACTCTGGATGAGGGTATCAGCGCGCGCAATCCTCCTCTTTTAACGCTGATACCTGCCGGAGCCCTGCCCTTCTATCTGAACACACACCTCATACACGCTCACATACATAACCACAAAACACGTGGGATGTTTTATTTATGGCTTATAGCTAGGCCTCGCTGCGATTCTTATCATTTAAATGAAGCAAAAAGGCTTTCCTATTTGTAATTTGTTACATTATCACATGTTTCAAAATGCACTGAGAGCCAGTGTGGGGATGTGAAATATAACTATCACGGACAGGAAGTTTGCGGTGCCGCTATTGACGCCGGCGCCTCTTTCACTGTCCACCATTACAGTGCAGAGAAAACTGATGAAAAGCCAATTTCCCCTTTATCACATTAACGCAGCCACGAGAGAGAAACATTTGTTCTACTCAAGTACACTAAAGATACAATTACCAATCTCACATATACATGTTTTATATCAGCCTTCTTTCTCCTGCTGAGAGGATGGCAACAATATATTAAGACTAGCATGACAGTTTATTTAAGAAAAGAAAATTGTCTCTGTGGCTCTGGAGAAGTCAGAAATATATAAGGCAACGTGTCAGTGCTTTTAATAAAGGTAATAACTCTTGAGAGGCTATGCTTTGCACAGAAAGCATAACCTGAGATTTTGTTTGCACTGTCTAAACAGAACAGGATTTATGTTTACTAACTAGGTTTTCAATACAATGCATTAGGCATATCATTTCTACAGTTACAGTTAAGTGTCAGTAAAGAATAAGGATATGCACATAAAAAATGACCCAGAAAAAAGCAGCAGATAAGCGTTTTTCTATGCTTTTTTCCATACTGACACTTTACTAAACCACACAGAAATGTGATACATGGCAATTTATGCAAATTAAATATGACATACAAGTTAAAATTTGTTTTTCACAGCCTTATATAAAATATATGTCATACAGAATATGCCAAAAAATTCGAAATAGTGCAACAATAGCCACTTTTTTAGATATTTTTTTTAATCATTGGAATTACAAATATGTACATATATGTTCAAATATATTAGCTATGGTTTTATATATGCGTTCATACAGTATTTGGCCATATACTGTACATACGGTCACAGTTGCACCTTTTAAATAATACTCATGAAATGAGGATTAACAAAACATTCATTCATTTTCCTTCGGCTTAGTCCCTTTATTTATCAGGGGTCACCACAGCGGAATGAATCACCAACTTATCCTGCATATGTTTTACACAGCGGATGCCCTTCCAGCTGCAACCCAGTACTGGGAAACATCCATTTACTCTCATTCACACACTACAGTCAATTTAGTTTATTCAACTCACCTATACCGCATGTCTTTGGAATGTGGGGGAAACCGGAGCATTAATAAAACACATATATTTATTTACAAATCACACTTACAACAGGAACTGGACCATGAACTGCAGGCAGGACAAAGAATGGTGACAATTCAATACCAAACAATGAACGAATTCAACTAAGGGGTATACAGTAAATACACAACATGGTAAAACTGAATACAATTAGGGGAGCGACACAGGTGAAACTACTGAAACTAATGAATGGTGGGAAAATTGAATTTAGGAATCACATGACAATAACAGAAAGCACATGGACCACATGACAGGTAAACAAAAGGTTTGTGACAAATACTGAAGAGCCCCTACTATGGGTTTTTGAAAATTACCTTCCAACACAGCTCTAAGCGAATGAAAACGTTCATTTGGGGTTTAAATCTGAAAGTGCACCTTGTTTAAAAATATAGATTTTTTAAGTGTGGTTTATTTATAAACTAATTTCGAGAGGATCATGTGCTTATGATTGAACACGGCTGGTACCGCATCAGCTTTGTATATTGCACCAATCTGATGAATACTGACACACTATAAATAACTAGAGTTTTCCACTCCAGTCATCCTCATCTTGAAGAATCCCCTCTTCCACCCCTACTCCTCCCCTTCTCCTGATAGGGCGGCACGGCAGACCAGTGGTTAGCACTGTTGCCTCACAGTAAGAATGCCGCTGGTTCGGCCCCTCACCAGGCTGGTCGGCGTTACTGTGCAGAGTTTGCATGTTCTCCCTGTGCTCACGTGAGTTTCCCCGGGTTTCCCGGTTTCCTCCCACCATCCAATGATATACATCAAAAGTAAATTGACTACTCCAAAGTAGCATCTTCAGACAAACTCTTAGCCAGCTATATCTCAGCACATTCACAAGCAGGGGAGTTCTCGAGACAGACCTGAGCTCAAACTCCCCTCTCGCCCTTCTAACGGGAGGGAGCCCCAGGCTCGAGGATATTCTGGGCTCTCTCCTGAGACAGCATGCCAAACACGCTTTATTATCAATCATCAGCTAAATGTGAACTCTTGAATAAAAGATTTGAGTCGATTAAATGATTGTTCGTTTGTCCTTATTTGTCCGGATCACCAACACAAAACAAAATCAAATATTAAGTCCTGGATCCGGTAAAACATGAACGTGCCTTTCCCTTGAAACACTAGCAGAGTGCCGGGGTGTGTGTTCATCCCTGAAGTGAACATTAATAAGTAAATGTTCTGGTGATTAATGCAAGAACCTAACCTGCAATGGGAAATTCAGGATTAATACTGAATGTGTGTTGATGTTTTTACTTATGGTTAAGAATAGAGCAATATGCTGCTGTTTAACTGCATTGCTTGAATGTACTCCTGCATTGGGCTCACACATACACTCTGACTACTTCAACAATGTTGATAAGGCGAGTTGGGAGTTTCTCTCTGTCTCGTGCTGAAAGCAGTCGACCAATTGCAACAGACTGGGTCATCGGACCAATCATCGCAGATTAGCACCGCGCAAGGGAGGGGTTTGGGAATAAATGAATCACTGAACAAATCATATGGCAGTCATTGAGATAATTAGGTAAAAATAAACGCATATTATAAGACAATGAAAGTGTTTTTTGACCTTGCTTGCCTATCAGCCTGTTGTAGGAGACCCCTTTTAAAATATGACCTTTTATAATGCAAAATAGAGGCTCTTAAAAATTCCAATCGTTGGAAAAAATATATATGTAAGCGGACATATTTTTCATTTCAAAATATGTTTCATATATATGTTGCATATATATGTTGCATATGACGTATATTTTATGTATGTAAAATCCAAATATGGACTTGCATGTCATATACTATGTAATTTGCATATATTAAAATGTATCAGATTTCTAAGTGGGAATTAGCAGCATAAAATGCTAAATATGATTACACATTTCAATAAATACATATTTATTATATCCTCCAGCAGAGACTTTATGTGCAACACGAAGTAGAGCGCTAAAAATACTACAACTTTGACATTTTAAAATGGGAAATGAGTAAATATGCATAAACCCCAGCGTGTGTAAACATATGCCATAACTGTTTTACTGGAAGCTGTTTGTTTTTACAGTATCATTAATGGTTTTCCTGCTGGGGTAATCACTGATGCAGGATTATCTAGATTTGAAGTGAATTACATTCTTTTTATATCAAGATAATGATTTCAAGTGAACTGTTTCTTGAAAACATGACATTTACAAGCAATTTACAAGTGCAAATGTTCCTAATTGATCCGGTTGTCATTAAGGATATTAATCAAACATGCTCTCTCACCAGCGAGCAGGGAGGGGGAAGTCAATGCAGATTCAATGAAAGAGTGGAAAGAGCCATGCCTACAAGTTATGTTCCTGTCATCCCATTATGTGAAGCATGTTTTACACTCTAGAAACACTTGAAGAGCCTAGGATATACTGTTAAATGTATAGTTCACCCAAAAATTTAAATTATTTCATCATTTGCTCACCCTCAGGTTGTTCCAATTCTGTACAAATGTCTTTATTCTGCTAAACAGGAATAAAGATATTTGGAAGAGTGTCAGTAACCAAACAGATTTTGCCACCTATTCGTTCACATTGTATATATATATATATATATTTCTTTTTTACATCTGAGTAAATGGGTGGCAAGTTTTGGTTACTGACATTCTAATGTATTCCCCCTTTGTTTGCTTCAAATCTGTTTCTGTCTGTTATACATAAAGATAGTTTTAAGAATTTTGGAAATTAGTAAAGAATGACTTCTGAATGATTTTTATTTCTACAACAGATGTCAATGGCTTGCTTCCAACATTCATCATCTTTTTTTGCTTAACAGAAAAAAAAACTCATGAAGGTTTGGAACCATATCTCTTCAATACATTTTGCTAGATATATTTTATTGCAATTTTAGGATGTTACTTTCACAAGAGGAACTACAAACATATTAGCACATTTTAGCTAATTTAATGTTACAAATTTGTACCTCAAGTGTACATATTAGTACATAAGTGTCGCATATAGTAATTTTTTAAATCATAACACCCTGAGAACAGCTTATAGAATGCTTGTTCCTGAGAATGTAGTATTAAAAGGTAAAACTTAAATAAAATTTACACCAAACACTTCCCTAAATTTAACCAATAGCAATAGCAAATGCTATTTATTTATTTTTGCGGAAGCAACCATGCTGTTTTACCTTGTTTTTACCCTTGAGCTCTTTAATGCTCTTTATTTTGTTCTACTCACACTTAGGCACTTCACATCACAGTACCAAACAAGTTATATCAGAAATATATGGATATTGTATGGACATTGATAATATCACATGAATGATATATTTGCTTGTTTTGCCTAGGTTCCGAGTTTCCTTTGTTGTTGTTATTTTTTTAAATCTCTCTTTACATGTAAAACATGCTATGATGCACTGTCAAGAGCATACCAAACCAATAGGTGGTGATTTAAATCTAAGTATAAAGCCATGTTGGCCCATCAGAAGCATACAAAAAAATCTGATGTCAACAGTTTGGGGACTAAAACAAAAACAACGTTTTACTCAATGATATACAGTGCGGAGCATAATTGAGTTCACCCCATTTTGAAAATTATTATTTTTATCCATTGCTCAGTGATTATAGGCAATGTATTTTGGTGCATTTAAACAAAACAGATTTATAAAACAGATATATTTATTAAAAAAATATTTTAGTCAACAAACACATTTAGAAAGTGAAAGATAATACAATTAAATTCAAGCTAAATATTGCAAAATGAAAAACAACCAAAATTCACAAAATTTCAACAAAATATTTACTTTTTTTTTGCTTTTCTTGATTTTCCTCTTTTTTAAAATGTGTATTTAATATTTTTCAATAACATAAAAGTTTGGATGTACTCGTTTTTGGATCGTTATCATAAGTTATTGTGTTAGATAAGCTCCCGATTTGGATTCAGTACTGACTAATCCAGTGGTTCTCAACTGGTTTGGCCATGGGACCCACATTTTTACATGGTCATCAAGCCGCGACCCAAACTTTTAGGAACTATAATATAATTTTAGGAATTATAATTAATTTGTATTTATTTGTTAACATACACAAATAGTGACAGATAAATCACAAGTCACCAATATTTACAAATAAACAATATTTTATTGCTGTCATTTAACAAAATGTATCAAATTATAGAAATATTACAAAGGGTAAGAAAAGGTTCAGTTACCATGAACTAAACTGAACTGTTAATAAAACATTAACACTGATCCTGTTGAACAGAACAAATCAGCAAATTATTAAAACAATCATAACCATTTTTACATCTAATATGACAGCAATTACAAACATCTGTTTCACTTAACAGTAATTTGGGAAGCTAATGAGATAACTGAGTATGTGCTTTACTCATGATAAGAGTTTCAAAGTCTGGGGTGATGGTAGACCCGAAGATCGTGCTCTATGTCCAACCTGTTCCTTTGCTTTGACTTAAGCTGCACCAAGGAAGAGAAGCCACTTTCACACAAATACGTAGTGCTGAATGGTAGGATGGATTTGATCGCACGAATGGCAAGGGACGAATACTCAGAAAGCACTTTGCGGCACCAAAACTGGGAGAGGCTTTACTTCACTGAATTTCTTTTTCAGCGTCTTATCACATGACGGCTCCACAAGCTGATTCTCTTTGTTGCTCGGCAACGTGACGCTTTCCACGTCGATTCCAAAGGGATTGCTCATCCACGGATCATCATAATGTTTATCGGGAAGTAGTCGGTACGGTTGTCGCGCGCGCATTTCAAAATAAAAGTCCGGTATAAGCAAAATAAGTTAAAAAATGAAACTTTTGTTGTTTTTTTGACCACACACTCCGCGACCCACTGAAAATGTTCCCGCGACCCACTTTTGGGTCGCGACCCACCAGTTGAGAAACACTGGACTAATCTAACGTACATGCACAAATATAATATTGTACAGATTGATTTGTGAGGGGTGTACTTATACAAGTTAGTGAGGGGTGTACTTATATATACACTGAGCACTGTAACATCAGTCCAGAGAAACTGAAAATGTACAAATGGTCTCTGAAATGCCTTCCATAGCTGTACAATGCATTACAACTCCTCAATATCATGAGATGTTTAAGCAGTTAAGAATGCTCATTTAACCTTTCTGAAATTGAAAATCTAGCAAAGTAAGTGAGCACATACATCATGCACTTGCAAGATTACCAGTCCCGAACAACCATCAAAGTGAAATAACCAACCCCACATTTCATGTAGCCTCTCATTATTTATTACCACCAAAGATGAAATATATAATTGAGCCAATGTAGTGGATATGCCACGTTTTCCATTTGATGAATTGCCGTTTATTTAGACATGCCGGAAATGTTTAACATACAGGCGCGTGTTAGCTTCTGACTTACTGCCGTCTGGCTTTATTTATGTAGTGCGTTGAGTGCTGGTGTGTTCATATGACTTTGCTGTACACTTTACAGATTGTGGATGCAGGGGCAGCGTGCCACGAGCTACCCATCCATCTCCTGACAGGCCTCAGATCCAGAGCTGTTCACTTCATTTTTTTTTTCCTCTACCCATCCCTCTCGCGCCTTTCACTAACAATAAACACATGCTAACTAGGCAGAAGGGCAGTGGCAGCTAAACAGAGGAGACGTAATCAGCTCCGCCACTGCAAAGAGCCGCGACCCTGCAGCTATGACAGATTACAGGACTGCGATGCGGCCACGCAATGCATTTGATCTGTCTGATCAGCCAAGACGATTTCCGGGATGGCTCTCGCCCCGTGGCTGTACGCCCGTCTGTCATTGTTACTCGCGCCCGGCCTGAGAGACATAATATACAGTGAAATTCCTCATATCGACTTATGGCCATTACCAGTTTCGCACAGAGCTCTGCCACTCAGCATTGCCCCTTTTGATTTATCTACATCCGTCGCTGATGTTCTCTGACTTTAATCTGAATAAAGACTCCTGAGAAAACTTGCCAAGGAAAGCCCATCTCTGGGAGAAGGTTTAATTCCGTCTGACATTGATTTGCTGAAACACATATAAACGCCTTGACTGACCAGATTAAACAATGCTCTGCTCGTCATTGCTGGAGGTTCTCAAAAGGCCAGCGTATTTTCCTCGACGTGTAATTTAAAACCAGTATATTCCCAAGTAACTGCGAGAAGTGCCGCCTATGTCCTGTGGAAGTCAAGTCCGAGAGCTTAAAACCGCAAAGACTCTAATTTGCTGTCAACATATTGGG
The DNA here is from genome assembly GCA_903798195.1 of Danio kyathit. Classification (NCBI taxonomy): domain Eukaryota; kingdom Metazoa; phylum Chordata; class Actinopteri; order Cypriniformes; family Danionidae; genus Danio; species Danio kyathit. The sequence continues at coordinate 35,737,665 of LR812535.1, forward strand.
GTGATTTATTCTCCACTCATGGCCTCTGGTGCCCGTAGACAGTGAGCTGGGGAAAGGTGGAAGCTCTCCTTGCCTCCATCCACCTTGTTTCACCTTCACTTGTGCTGCCAATCAGTCTCCATCACTCTGGGTGGCATGAGAAGCTCTGAAAGGTCAGCTGACCCACTGCCAGCTCTCCTGCCGGAGCCAGAGGGCAGCCTGATCGCAGTGCTGATGTCTCCTCTGCTAGAGATTGACTATTGCGCTTCAGCAAAGTTTATTTACAGCAAAACATTATCTATAAAGCTAAACATCTGCATGGCATTTTCAATATTTCAATTTGGAATTCAATTTGTAATTTTGTATGCATGTATGTATGTATGTATGTATGTATGTATGTATGTATGTATGTATGTATGTATGTATGTATGTATGTATGTATGTATGTATGTATGTATATATGTAGGTATGTTTTCAATGTTTTAAAATAAAAAGCATTGAAAAATGTGTGGCATGGAAACATTACAGTTCAATCTAAAGCTAAGCTTGGAGAGCTGGTGAAGAAAGCTGAGCAATTAATTTAAAAATAATCTAAATCGTCATTCAGAACCTATAATCGATCTAATTTTTCTAAGTCAAATTTTTTTATTATTTCCCTAGCGTCAGAAACGGCATAGAATTCCATTAGAATAAAATATTATTTACATTAAAATATATGTTTACAGAAGATTCAATAAATGCACCATTAAAAATTACTGACAGGATATACAAGATGTATTTTATTTAGAAGATATACCACTTATTTTGCAAGTTATTTATTTTCACTTTTTTATAAGAAAGAGTGACTGTTTGTTTTAGGTAATGTGTGTTTTAATTCCAGTTGTTCAATGTTGAAGTAAACAATCATAGATAGTAGATAGTGTGTGTTTCCTTTAATTATTTTAAAATCAAGTAATGCACCATCATTCAAAAATCTCTCACTTGTAATATGTGAGATTGTTTGTCAGCAAACTATGAGGGCAAAAAATAAATAAATAAAAGAATTGTTCATTAATTGTAATCAAGTTAAAAATGTTCAATTAATCAAGATTTTGATTTTTAGGCCAAATCGCCATGCAGCCTTATGAAGACAGCCATAAGAATTTTAGGGGAAAGGAAATACCGATTCTTACAATCTCTCTATGAGCAATCAGTTCGGGACGAAGGTATTAAAATATTAGCTGACCCCTCGCAGAGTTTATTTTGTGAGTATGAGTTACTGCTTTCTGGTCGTCGATACAGGTTGCCTGTGTGCAGATACAATCAGTTTAAGAAATCTTTTTTACCTAAATCAATTAGACTTTGATTTATAATATTTAGATTTATTTATATATTTTGATTTGTAATATTTGTGTTGATGATTGAATGTTTGTGTTGATTTGTGTTTTTGATGTCTGCTTTTTGTTCAGTGTATGCAAATGTGGGCCTAGAGTACAAGACAAAGTTCCCCATTGGGGACAATAAAGTGTAAACAAACAAACGTAAATCGGACTATTAGTGCATTAGCGCCTGCCCTTTTCAGTATTTTTTCTACTCCTTTATATCAAAGATACAGCATTAAAAAAACATTTACACTAGGTAGATTTAGTCTGATTAAAATAAATATGCAATTTCATTGTTAGAGCATTTGTTTTGTTCAATGTTAGTTTTATGTGTAGTTATTTTCTTCACCCTAATCTCTCCGCTTCTCACTCCACTCTTAGGTTGTTTATTGGTTCAGTTAACTGTCCATCATCGTTATGACGGTGCCAATTCCACCAATCCCCAGACGAGCCATGAGGATTTAAAGATCTGCCAGATCAGTGTGTGGTGTGCGTTCTGCCTTCGTGTACCTTTGTGCTGCACGCATTTGTGTTTTGGCATGCTTATTTGGTGATTTATTATCCCAGTTTTACTGTTGTAATTCGAGTTTACTTTGTTACAACAAAGCTAAACTTCATTGGGTTTAAGTAACTGCTTTGATGGTTGTTGTGTGATTCTAAACTGAGCCGTATGACATTCTTGTTAGGTTTGTTTTAGTTTAGCTTGTTTTGTTTTTGAGCTATGCCCCCTGTATACTTTTGAGTTTTGTAGTTTAATTAGTTTAGATCGGGTGTCGTGTGCACTGAAGATATCGGGTTTGATTTTCATTATTTATTTTTGTCACCTAGTTTAGACATTAGACTTAAGGATTGTTTTGTTTTGTTAATTTTTTTATTTGGCTTGCACTTTGTTTTCGTTGCAGCTGGAAGGGCATCCGCTGCATAAAACATATGCTGGAGAAGTTGTCAGTTCATTCCGCTGTGGCGACCCCAGATTAATAAAGGGACAAAGCCGAAAACAAAGTGAATGAATGAATAAATGAATGAATGAATGAGAATATTGTAAATGTTTATTTCTATTTTCCATTATTATTGAATCGATTCCTGCCTCATCTTTGATATGTCGCACACATTACATTTGTCTCACCTAAATGTTACAGCATCCCTTTTAAACATCATAAACTTGTAACAACATTTCTCATAATTAATAGGAAACACAATTGTATAAGGCCTCAAGTACTAAACATACCAATCACATTCAACAAGCGCATTTAGCTTGGGACGATAAGCACTAGGCATGGAGCGATAATCGTTTTCAAGGTATACTGCGGTTTGGAAAAGTCAAGGTTTAAAATCACCAAAAATTTCAGCTATACTGTTCCTAAAGTATGTGTAAGATTTTTATCTAAGTTTTTTTGTTGTTGTTTTTTAGGAAAACAGTATCTCCAGCAGAAAATATATCCAAAGATGCTATTTTAAATTGTAATGAAATCAGTGTTTTTGAAACAAATGAAGACAGCAGAAGTCAAGGATATATTTGAATTATTTAGCCTGACATGTTTACTGCTCCAAAATATTTTAAATGTTTCTCAAAATAAAATATATTGTGTTCAAAGGGGAACAAGTTTTTGTTTTTTACCTAGACACTTACAGTAAAATAATATATTTTAGAACAGTAATCACAATATCGTGAAACCGTGAAATTTTTATCCAAGGTTATTACATCGTCAAAATCGTATGCCGGCCCATGCCTACTCAGCACACAGCACATCATAGATTTCTTCCTTTTTTGTCTGTTTACTGTACATCTTTAGGTTATGAGTGTTTTGCAAACCAACTGTATTATTTTCTACTTTGATCTGAACCAAATGAACAACAACAACAAAAAAAACTGTACAAATGTAAACGCATTCTTAAAGCATTTTAATCTGTGAACTTAAGTTAGGAGGTGAACCACAATATCAATGACTTAAAGCAGATTTGAAGTAGAAAAACGTTCATAAATATTAGTGGTCTCTTAAGAAAGATCTACCACAAACATTGGCAAATCAAAATTGCATGATGTCTAAATCTAAAAGGGAAACTCTTAAAATGCAATAAGGTCTTCCACAAAAATCACTGTTTCTGTCTTTTCAGTGCTGATGTAAATCCTGATAGTAGTTTCAGCTGCCAAAAAAGGGTTGGCCTGACGCAAACCATTTGTAATTATGGTCCTTTTTGTGTTAAAGACTTTATTACTAAACATATAATGTGAAAGCAAGCAGCCTAAAGGCTTTTATTATACTGTGTGATCTTTTTTTTTCATGCACATATAGTTTGACTCGAGGCGTCCAGCTACCCTTCGCCAACCCCACCACTCCACTCCGGTTTTAGTGGTGCTCTGGCTCAAGGGGCCCTGGGCCACGGGCTGGTTGGCCTACTTATCTTTGGGTGGGGTGGAGTTCGCGCAGGGTGATGAGGCATGTGCACATTCGGGTTAAGAGCTTGAGACTCGGCAGCTCTTGGCCAAAACAAATGTCCCCAGAGAAAGAGTGTCTGCCACAGTGCAAGCCTCTACGATCGAAATGGCACGGCCAAGGCCTAGACCCTTGTGGAAGCTCTAATTGTGCGTGAAAATGTTCATTAACTTGTGGGATTCTCACGAACTTCGAACAGCCAAAGACAACATATAAACAGCCACAAGAGTGCAGTTTGAGAACGCTTCCCACAGGAGCTGGAGAACATACTGTCATAAACTGTGTGTACATGCCTTCTCTGATTTGTGAGCCAAGTGACAATCTCTAAAATAAAATGGTTGTTTTAAAAGCAAATAAATGTGTGGTCACAAAGTTTGGAAGCAAAAAAGATCCATTTTCTATTGGCTATACTGTAAAGTACAGCACACCCAAAATCAATTTCAAGCAGAGCAGTTATTGATCTGAACTGAACAAACACTGAATTTCTGACTCGAGTTAAATAATCACACACTAGGTTTATGCAAATGATTCTTCTTTTTTACTGATCTCTGTGGTGCTGGTTTGTCTCAATCTGTATTTTAAGCACTATATAAATAAATGTGACTAGCCTTGTAGGTTAAGAAAGCAAATCTGGGTGAACAATTTAAAAACACTGCCAAAACTATGCAGCACAACTCAAACACATGGATTCTTGATGAAATAAGTGAGTTTTACCAATGAAAATCTCTCAAACAAAGGTACTTGTGTCACGAATACTGGCTGCAGTGGCCTTTTTACGAACTTTAAGGAAACTTTGGTTGTATGCTGTTCCGTGTCATCTGGACTATATTTCCCATACACCACTGAACCCATCATGTTCTCACTGTCACCAACTGTTTCCTATTTGTTAGTTTGGCTCATTTATAGAGTTATTATTGGCTCAACTTATGAGTATTAAGAACAATGCTCTCATTCAGGCATAATAATCAAGGAAGTTTGCTACCGTACCATGATTGCAGTAGGCACAGAAATATTGCACAGCACTGTTACCTAGCTTTTACGTTGACACCAAGCTATGGACTATTTTCAGGTGCTGCGTAATATCATTGCTCCTGCTGCAGCACTGGTATGACTCAAATAACCTATTAATAAAGTCATCTGGAATGGCAAAAAAAGCGTTCTTGCAGGACTCCCAGAGTTCATCAAAATTCGTTGGATTCATCTTCAATGCCTCCTCCATCTTACCCCAGACATGTTTAATAATGTTCATGTCTGGTGACTGGGCTGGCCAATCCTGGAGCACCTTGACCTTCTTTGCTTTCAGGAACTTTAATGTGGAGGCTGAAGTATGAGGAGTGCCATCTTGCTGAAAAATTTTGCCACTTTTCTAAACGATCAACTAGAAGTCAAGTTATTATTTGTTGCTCTTACAACTATGATCGCCGACAAGACTTTTGTCAGGTAGTGTATAGTTCATAGCTATATCTGACTTTTTCTTTTGCATCAGTCTTAGTACACCATGTAATTACAGAAAATCTTTAAATTGAAAAATTATCAGAATAAATATTTTTTTTTTTTGAGTGAGATGCTAATGGTCTAATCTAATCCGATAATTTATGCTAAGCTAAGCTAAAAGTGCTCCCACCAGACAGATAAATTGCCTGAATGAATTAAAATGGTAAAACTCAACTTGTAAAATGAGACTATTTCCAAAAAAAGTGGAGTTCCTTTAATCTCCTAGCCCTACTTTGAGTCTATCTGCTAACACAGACAAGAAGAGTGATACAAACACCCAGAGTCAATCCAATTCAGGGTTTAGAAGTAGGGTAATAAAATATCTGAGATTATGCATCGAAATTTCACTTTAGAAAATAAATATCGCTTAAAAAAATAAATCAATAAAAAAAGGAAACTAATCATAAGTTTATTTTGGCACCAAAGTCAGAAAGTAAAGTGCTGATTGAGTTTCTAGGAAGAATAACGCAAGTTCTGTTTGAACCAAGCAAGGTCCCGTCTCTACTTGACATCAGAGGAGCTTTTGAAATTGTAACCAAACACGAGACCTAAAAGACAGAGCAGACAAAACCACCTCTGTGACATGGATCCTACGAAATGGACAAGATGTACATGTGATAACGTCCACTTCACTAGCGAAGAAGAGTCCAAACCTTTATATGCGAGAACAAGGCAATTTTAAACATTCATAAGAGCGAGTTTTGTCATGACAGGCACCTGACACGCATTGATATGATAATTCAGATTTACATTGAGGAGCTGCTGTAATCACAGTTCCTCCTTTGCATTTACATTTTCAACTTTCCCTCTTCAACGCCTCTTTTCATGTGTCGAGACCTGCCGAGGCTCGTCAGCGACTCTGTGATACGTTCACGGTTTTGAACTGACGTGCAAAGAGAGACAAAAAGAACACTGTTGTACTTTTCCTCCCTGCCGAGTCTTATGCCACTCGATACTTGCTTGATCTCAATTACGGCCCACATCTTCAGAGAGACAAATTACCCACAATAAGCAGTGCAACAAACAACTGACAGGAGCCCAATGTCGCTCCCCATCGCCATCCGGAGGGGCAGCATAAAAGGCATATCACTCTTCTCTAGCTTTTCCTCCTCTGTTGCCCTCACTCTTCTCTTCAAGTAATGACTACGGACAAGCACCTACAGATCAACTCCTCTTTTCTTTTCCCCTGAAGCCTTTCTAAATGCTGTAATGTTGTATTCTGTTTGAGTGTTTCTTTTTTCCTTCGCTCTCTTTATCTTGGAGTTTCTTTTGACTATAGAGGCTTCCTCGACAGACGACAAGTAGACAGCTACCTGTCAGAGCGCTTAATTATTTGACTGCCTGCTTTTGACAAAACCATACTGGCAAAAAGTAGCAGAGTTAAAGACAACAAATAAGCCCAAACTGACCCTGAGGGAATGTGAAAGTACAGTGTCGCAATGATTATGGCATAAAAATCCAGACTGACTGTTCTATAATACAGTTTACACGTAATATTTTTGTAGATACAATCAAAGAAAAGGGAAAGAGGTAACAACGCATCACAGACAAAAAACACAAAATGAATATTAACAGAACTGATGTTTCTGTTAATCAAGTCTATGGTAAATCTGTGGTACATTTACATGGGTATGTAAACGGCTTTCAGGGGGAAAGAGTTGTCTTTACTTGGGAAGTTTGGGACTGGTTAAAGCCATAAAACAGAAATGTACATAAAATAAAAATGTTGGATGTATCAATATAATAAATTCATAAAAAAACATAATTGCATGTATTTTGTAAAACCTTAACATATTCAATTAATTTGAATAAAAAAAATTAAAAATAAAACCTTATTTAATGGCATTTAAGCACCATTTTTACAACTTTTTAATCATTAAAATGGATGTTAGTAATTTGTCGATTTAGTAATTCATAAGGACTTGCAAACAATTAATAAGGTGAATCCTTATGAAATTCATAAGGTGAACTCTTATGAAATTATGCAAGTTCATTCATTCATTCATTCATTCATTCATTCATTCATTTTCCTTAGGCTTAGTCTCTATTTCAGAGGTCACCGCAACGGAATGAAGTGCCAACTATTCTATTTTGTTTTACACAGCGGATGCCTTTCCAGCCGCAACCCAGCACTGGAAAACACTGGTACACACTCATTCACACACATACTATGGCCAATTTAGGTTTTTCAATTCACCTATATTGCAGGTCTTTGGACTGTGCACTGTAAAAAGTTCTTCAAGGGTGTTGTCTATAGGAATTTATTTTAAAAAGTATATTTCTTCCAATAAATTGATTACCTTTTCTTTTTGAATTAATTTAAGTTTTACATAAGTAAAAAGTGTGACTGTTTTTGTAACTTAATTTTACCTATCAAAAAATTGTGTTTTACTGACCTTCAAAATAAATTGCTTCTACAAAACTCTATTTAAGTGTTTATATCCAAAGTAAAATGTCACGGCCCGCCCACATGATGCAGCATGCATGCAGAGCATTAGCAACGACATCGTTGCTCATACCTGTACCGGACCAGTTTCGGATTTCTGTGGAGTTTTTGAGGGCTTTATACAACGTGCAACACATGTAAGTAACTATTTACATTGCATAAAGTTAGGTTTTAGCCGAATGAGCATGCATTTTTTGCACTGTAAAATATAAACAAGTCTTCTTTCATGACAGTAACATTAAGATTGTCAGTTTTGCAAGCGCCATGCAGCCTTACCGAATGTATTGAAGTTAACATTAATCTTAAAACAACTACCGCAAACGTAGGATCGATATATGTTAGATATATTGCCAGATTATGTTTCTATATGGTTTGTATACTTTTACAAAAAAAAAAAACATCGTCATTTTGTTTGTCTAGTAACGTTAGCTTTGGTGAATGTGAATTATTCTGTATCAAATCATTCATCTTAAATGTTTCCAAATTAGCTACAGTAGGAAAACACCAGTAGCATGGGCTCTTATCCTCGTACATGTGTCAGTTAAAAGTTAATGGCTACGTTTGTAGTCACAGTTGTTGTTCCTGCTTGATTGAAAAAGATGAGGACATTATATTTTTGGCGCCTCTCTCTACAATGTATCATAAAAATTCGTAAACACTTTAACTTTATCTTTTGATAGATTTGTTTGAAATATTTTAATTTGCCTTAAACCATTTGTTCAACTTAAAATATTAAATATTTATTTGCATTGCAATATCATCAATGATCTTGATATTTTCCTAAACTCTTTTTTTTCATTTGGGTTGCTTCTTTTGAAAGGGATGTCAAAAGCATAAATGACATGATGGCCTGGACATATACCTGGAGAATAATGGAAGTAGTTGCCCAGTCCCCAGATGTGCCAAAATTAAAGAAAGATGGCCTGCCCAGGTAAATGATTTATCACTGACATGCTGCTCACTCAGTTTTTGTTTAAAGGCAAATAATAGTGAACAAAGATGTTTATGTGAAGCTAGACACACTTTTTGCTGAACACTTACTGAAGATTCACCCTACATGTTTTATGGAGCATTGCATTGCATAAGAATAAAAGGTTGACAAATCTTTACACATCTTTGTTCCAAATAACAGACAAACAATTGCTGTATTACAGATAAATGAAGAATTCCGAAGGTGTACTGCAGTTCCACTAGTATCAGTGTTTATGTCCCAGCTGGACAAGTACACTCCAAAACTTCTTGACCTGTTAAGTGCGAAGGGTGGAGCGACTAGTCAACGCATCAATTTGAATTATTGGAACTGATACAGGTGAGGCAAAAGTGGTAACAATGTTGCAGATACATGTTTACACAATAAGTGCTTTATTTACTCATCTTAATGGGTGAATAGTGTAACAACAAAAAAATAATTCATTAATTTTAAGGCTAAATATTAAGTATGTATGTATGTGTGTGTGTGTATATATATATATGTATATAGATAGATAGATAGTACAGAACCACACTGATAATGACATTTTACGTTTGTAGTTATATTGCCTGCAATATTCAGTTTTTCATTATTCACTTAACAACTATAGGATCCAAGTACCTCTGTGGTGAGGAAAAGAGATGTGACTGAGATGCCTCATTGAATACATAGGAGAGAGTGGGCATGAGCTCATCTCTTACTACTATGTAAGTATTGTTTAAAAAACATTTTGACTTTTTTGGGGAAAAGCACTTATTCCTCAGATATCAATCTTATGTCTGACTGAGTTATAGTACAAAGCTGAAGCTCTGTCAAATGTTCAAAACACGCCTACAAACACCTAAATGTATGTGCAGGAACCAGGGTCCCAAGTTAACTTTTTGGTCTTCCAGTTGCTTGCAGGCTTGATTTAAAAAATAATGCCATATTTTTCAACTGCAGTTTCACAAAAGTAAAATCCTTGTTTTACATTATGCAGAAGTCATAATCATCTGATGATATAACTGCATTTTCAGTTTTGCCACTTATTGTTCTGTTTATTCTCATACAGGAAAAACGGAGAGCAGTGTCCATGAAGACTTTAAGATGCACAATATGAAGATATATGTCTGCCAAGTACCAGATGTGGTGGGCATCATCATTGAGGGAATCCCAGTGCCTACGGATCTTGGAAACCTGGCCAAAGCTCTGAACCTGCAGTATCCACCACAACTCGGCAAAACATTTAAGGTGTTACAAAGACTTTTTGTGGGACTTGACACACTGCGCACAAAGTCTTCCTCCCGATTCATGACACAAAAACAAACTTCTCAGTTAGTTGGTCAAATGCCTGCCTCACACTAAATGACAATCTTATGTTTTTGTCGAGTTTTCAGAAGATTGTTGCGAATGTTTAATTGTTAATTAGCTGCAGCTCAGAGGTTCTGTTGCTTTGCTTCATCATTCTTGTTCAATGAGCAGTTTAACTTAGAACAATGTGGTAGTCACACACAGACTACTTCAGTTCCTGGATAAGTCAGCAGCATATGGGCATTTGATGTGCTGTAGTTTGTTTTGTTATGTCAAATGCTGAGATCAGAGGCCCTTTATTTTATTTTATTTTATTTCAATGTTGTAGTACATTTGAAAATGCACTGTACTGTGCACTAAAGTTAGTCCATTTATGTAAATTGCCCAGGTCAAGAGTCACTGTATTTTAATGTTAGTGTACACAGATTGCACTTTAAGGTCTTCTATGCTACACTTAAAGATGAGGTTAGAAGTTTCTGTAATTTTTAATGTTAAAATGTTTACAACATTAACAATAAAATTGGTTACAGAAACTTAGTGCACCCAGTTGTTTGCATATGGTAAATGTTATAGAGTAATAAACGTTTGAAACAAATACCTCTCTTTCCTTATTAAAGTTGGATTAAAAAAATTATTTGTATAAATTAAGAGTAATAGAGAAAATGATTTAAATAAAACTAAAAAGTTTAATTTTTTTATTTTAAATGTTACTTATTTTAATTAAGTATTATTTGGTCAATATACTGATCTTTGTCACAATGGTAAAACTCAAAAGTTTTGCTTTATATTGTAGACTCTACTTAATTTTTTAGCATACAGTGAAATAAATAATATTGATTTTTACCAAATCAAAATAACAAGAAGTTCACTAAACTTACAAAAAGTAGTTGGAAAATGTTGCCTTAATTTTTTTAAGTTTAATCTAAGTAACAGTTTTTACAGTGTGGGGGAAACTGGAGGAAACCCACATGGACACAGGGAGAACATGCAAACTCCACACAGAAATGCCAACTGGCCCAGCCAGGACTCGAACCAGCGACCTTCTTGCTGTGAGGCCACAGTGCTAACCACTAAGCCATCATGCCGCCCCATAATGCAAGTTATTTTATCCAATTAAACCTGAAACATGAAAGAACAACTCCTTAAAAATGTAATTCTTGTGAAAAGATCAGTCTGATTTGGTTTAATTTTCATGAACTTTTACCTTGTTTGTCTTTGTTACTTGTTTCTAAATTTATTTTTAAGCTTCCTTATGGTTTTTCAATGCTTATAACACACCTGTTTTGATTTTTGTTATGTTTATGATTACCATGTGTATTTAAGTTCTTCAGTTTGATTTTTTCCTATGTTCTGTGTTGTTTGGATATATTGTCTGGATTATTATTAATAGACCACATCTTTTTCCCTGTCTTTTTCATAATCATTAAACATTTACATTTAGATTTAGTCATTTAGCAGATGCTTTTGTCCAAAGTGACTTACAACTGAGGAGGCATTCAGAGATTCTCACAAGAAGTGTTAATTATACAAAGCAACTGCTAATGCTCAGAGAATTAGGTGCTAGAGTAAGGGGGAGTGTTTTTTGTTGGTTTTTTAGAGAAAGAGAAGAGTGTTTCTAATGTAGGTGCGGTTTGTCACACCTATGCAAAGCACACTTAAATACACTACAAAGCTTTATTTATTGATATTTTGAGAAATACATTTTTCTGTACAAAAGTAACTCATTCCTATCACAATTTCTTCAAGTTAAACAGAACATTTTCATGAACATTTTCATGATTTTAAAATGTGATCTGCAATTATTTTCTGCATCACTGAAATTATAAGACCCTACAAAAACATAAGATTGCCAAACACTGGACTGGTTGATCACTAAGGTTAACTAGCAAATGTGTGATTATTTCTTGGTACAGAGACTTCTAAGACAGGGTTTACTTAGTTTATCCTTCAATAAGATAAATGACAGACACTGAACATAAATGACGTTTTAAAAAAACATCACAACCCCAGCAAAATCTTTCAGACTTTCTATTGCAGCCATTTTCACCTAGCAATAGTTTGATCCAAATAAACCCAGCAGGCACAGAACATCAACATGACATCAGATTGACAATGTCGTGGGACGTTGCGTTTTGTTTGGAAATGAAAATCGGGTTGACGTCAGAACCCAACATCAGTCTAACATCAATGTCCAATGTCGGACGGACATTGCATGTTACTTTCCAATGCAACCTAAAAACAACCAAATACTGTATCAACGTCTAATGATGTTACAGCTTGACTTTGTGTGGATGTTACCACTATGCCGTCTATCAGACTTTGAATTTTGGTTGCCAAATCTGATGAATAGGCAACCCAGTGGCGCAGTAGGTAGTGCTGTTGCCTCACAGCAAGAACGTTGCTGGGTCGCAGGTTAGAACCTCGGCTGGGCTGGGTCAGTTGGCGTTTCTGTGTGGAGTTTGCATGTTCTCCCTGGGTTCGCGTGGGTTTCCTCCGGGTGCTCTGGTTTCCCCCACAGTCCAAAGACATGCAGTACAGGTGAATTGGGTAAGCTAAATTGTCCATAGTGTATGAGTGTGAATGTGTGTGTGGAAGTTCCCAGAGATGGGTTGCGGCTGGAAGGGCATCCGCTGCGTAAAATCGTGCTGGATAAGTTGGCGGTTCATTCCGCTGTGGCGACCCCGCAAGGGACAAAGCCGACAAGAAAATGAATGAATGAATGAATGAATGAATCTGATGAATAAATGTCAGTACTGACAGCAATATGATGTTAGTGTAAGATGTTGGATCGACGTTGAATTTTGGTCACTTTACAACACAACTTAAAATCAACAAAATATTATGTCGATATTGGACGACAAAATAACATTGTCCTTAGACGCTGGCAACCTAAATCTAACCTAATATTAACTTATGACGTTGTGTATCTGCTAGGACGAGTCAGGGTTATTTATGTTCTGTTTTATATTAGCCATTTATCTTATACAACAAAAAACTTTAATAAGTTTACTTCTGTAATGTACTTTATCATCAAACAGTATAAAAGGTTAGTTCTGTACCTGGCAAAAAAAAGCTGGCGTGAAAACAGGTAGTTGGACAGCATCAGTAATAGTCCTTTGCAAGTAGACCACCATCAAGAGTTAAGGCTGAAAATAGGCTAATTTTGTCCCTGGAATACAGTGGCCGGCCTGCAGTTTAAATTCCTAATGGGCACAGAGAATATACCTTATATAGTTCAAGTCAAGGCTGTCACACGCAGGGAACATATTACCTCTGAATTTGTGGGACGGATCTCATTATCATAATAATGTTTTCTGTCCCAGAAGTCAACCTGCTATTCATAATCTGAACGATTGCAATTTAAAGCCATAATAATCACTACTATTGTAAGGTAATACTCTCCACAGACAGAGCACTCTGTTTCCTGATGATGGCCAAGTTTATCCTCTGCTCTTTCTCCTTTCATTTCTAACACAGAGATACAGGCAGCCATTCCCAAAGCTGAACAATGCCAGGGAGCCCGTCCTGATGGAGCTGACTGCTACTTTGTCTCTGCGAAAGGCCTCAGAAAGCTGAGAATGAAACATGACCCTGCTTTGCCACAGTTTTTTGTGCTCTTCATATTTGCACCGCTGCACTGGATGCGGATCATTCTTTGAAAACAAAGCAGAGGCAAAGCAGCTGAATTTTTTTCTGTCAGGAATGAAGCAGGAGCGACCGGGCCTGGTGTGTGTGTATGTGTGCGTGTTTGTGTGCTGATATGTATTCAGAGCGGGGTGTGTGAAGGGCCGACCTGCTCTCTTCCCCCTTCCTGCCCTCACAGCTGCAGGAAAGCAGATGTTTACCACTGTAATTAACGCCTTCTATTCATGCATCTTGTCCAAAGTGGAAATCTGTTGTGACATGGGTTCAGCGAGAACCTGCTGCGGGTTCTTCCGACACAATATTAATATCAATATTTTCCAGCAGCTAATTAGCTCAGATGTGAATGGAGCGTGATTTAAGGTTGCCAGAGCAACAGTACACGATACCTGACTGAGCTTGTTACATTGTATTGTTTCGTCTGCTGTACTTAAACTCTATTCATCACCACTGGCACCTCCGCAGCATGTATTTTAGTACAATATTAAATACAATAATGCATTATTATTAATTACAATATTAACAATATATACAGTTGAATTCAGAATTATTAGCCCTCCTGAATTATTAGCCCCCTCTATATTTTTACCCAATTTCTGTTTAACGGAATGAAGATTTTTTCAACACATTCTTAAGCATAATAGTTTTAATAACTCATCTCTAATAGCTGATTTCTTTTATCTTTGCCATGATGACAGTATATAACATTTTACTAGATTATTAACTAGTATTATTTTACTAGATTATTGCCGTTTTTCAAGATACTAGTATTCAGCTTAAAGGCTTAGCTAGTTTAGCTTATTAGGCAAGTTATGGTAATTAGGCAAATCATTGAATAACAGTTCTGTAGACCATCTGGAAAAATATTGCTTAAGGGGGCTAATAATATTGACCTTGAAATAGTTTAAAAAAAAATAATAATAATAAATACTAAAACTGCTTTTATTCCAGCTGAAATAAATTAAATAAAGCATATTTTTATCAGAAGAAAAAAGAAAACAATTCACAGGAGTAGTAATAATTTTGACTTCAATTGAATAAATAATTAGAATCACATTATTTATCATTTTAAAGACAAGAAAGTTTCCATGATGACATATTTTTTTCATACTGATTGATTTAACAAAACGCAAAAAATGTGTAATTAATTAATTAAAAAGCTTGTTTCCTGAGTGCAGTCACTTTATTTCCAGTTCACAGCCTCTTTAATTCTTTTATTGTTGTTTAATTTTGAATCTTTTACTTGCCTATTTTTTTATTTGTACTTATATGGTCTTATTGAGCAGGATTATTCATTCGCTTATCCAGCATATATGTTCAAAACAACAGATGCCCTTTCAGCTGCAACCCAGTACTGGGAAACACCCATACACTCACATTCACGCACACACTCATACGCTATGGCCAGTTTTAGTTTATCCAATTCAGCTATAGCACATGTCAGGAATACCTGGAGGAAAACCACACCAACACAGGGAGAACATGCAAACTCCGGGACTCAATCCAGTGACCTTCTTGCTGTGATTTGACGATGCTGACCATTGCGCAACCTTACAGCCTGAGTAAGAGTAATCCAAATTAAATAGATTTAGAAAAATTTAGCATACTTCAATAAATCAATCAATAAATCATTCATTCATTTTCCTTTGGCTTTGTTCCTGATTTTTCAGTGGTCGCCACAGCGGAATGAACCACATCAATCAATCAATCAATCAATATATATATATAAATATATATTTGTACAATGCTATATATAAAGCAAAACCTAAATTATGATAAATGTAAATAAAAATAATAAATATATAATATGTTCCACCTCTGAAGCAACTAACCACTATTAAACACCATAACAATCTGCTTGTTAAGTGTGACATCACGCGAAGCGGCTTACAGGTCCAAGCGCTTTATCAAACTGTATGGGGTAACTATAAATTTTGTAATAATAAACGTTAACAAAGCGATGTAATACTTTCAAAAATCATGATCGCAATATATATATATATATATATATATATATATATATATATATATATATATATATATATATATATATATATATATATATAGACACACACAGTTGAAACCAGAAGTTTACATACTCTATAAAAAAAGAAACATAACCATTTTTTTTTTTATGTCTGATGGTAAATCATACTAAACGTTTACTATTTTAGGTCCGTTAGGATTACCTAAATCATTTACATTTGCTAAATGCCAGAATAATGAGATAATTCTTTTTGAGAATTTTTTTATTAATTTCTAGACAGTCAAAAGTTTACATACATTTCCTTGGTATTTTTTTTAACTTTGCTTTTAAACTGTATAACGTTGGTCAAATATTGTGGGTATCCCTCCACAAGCTTCTCACAATAGTTTACAGGAATTTTGGCCCATTCCTCCTGACAGAATTGGTGTAACTGAGTCAGATTTGTAGGCTGTCTTGCTTGCACAAGCTTTTTCAACTCTACCCACAAATTTTCTATAGGATTGAGAGCAGGGCTTTGTGATGGCCACTCCAAAACATTCACTCTGTTGTCCTTAAAACAAATTTTAACTAATTTGGCAGTATGCTTAGGGTCATGGTCTGTTTGGAAGACCCATTTGTGGCCAAGTTTTAATTTCCTGGCTGATGTCTTGAGATGTTGCTTCAGTATTTCTACATAACGTTCTTTCTTCATGATGCTATCTACGCTGTGAAGTGGACCAGTCCCTCCTGCAGCAAAACAGCCCCACAACATGATGCTGCCGCCCCAATACTTCAAGGTTGGGATGGTGTTCCTAAGCTTGTAAGCTTTCCCCTTTGTCCTCCAAATGCAACACTGGTCATTATGGCCAAACAGTTCAATTTTAGTTCCATCAGACCACAGGACATGTCTCCAAAAATTTGTCTTTTTCCCAGTGTAACCTTGCAAATTGTAATCTGGCTTTTTTTGTTGATTCTGGCTTGTTGATTTTCCCATGTTGTCACACAAGGAGGCAGTGTGTTTGAGTTTTTCCTTAAATATTATTTGACAGTTGTGCCTCCAATTAACTCAAATGTTGTTAATTAGCCAATCAGAAACTTCAAAAACCTTGACACCATCATCTGAGCATTTTCAGAGGCATAAAAATCTTATTGTATGTAAACTTGACTTTTGAGAAAAGTTATAACAATTTCTCAAAAAATATCTCTCTCATTATTCTGCTATTAAGCATAACAGAAACAAATTTGATAATCTTAACTTACCTAAAAGAGAAAAAGTTTAGTCACAATAACATCTGACTTTTTTTTTTAAATGGTTATGTGCCTTTTTATACAGTGTATGTAAACTTCTGGTTTCAACTGTATGTATGTATATATATATATATATATATATATATATATATATATATATATATATATATATATATATATATATATATATATATATATATATATATATATATATATATATATATATATATATATAGTTGAAGTCAGAATTATTAACCCCCCTTTGAATTATTATTTTTTTTTTTATATTTCCCAAATGATGTTTAACAGAGCAAGGAAGTTTTCACAGTATGTCTGATAATATTTTTTCTTCTGGATAAAGTCTTAATTGTTTTATTTCGACTAGAGACTGTTGTGTACACCTTGATTTTATATGAAATTAACTTTAATGTGTGATATGATTAATAAGTGGTCATAAACAAATATTTTCTCAATTCAAATGAGTAGCGGCTTGGACCCAGAAACAGTATTCCATACGTCATGACTTAACAAGTGGATCTCATCACAGCTACCCAAAAGCGATCCAAACAAATCCTGATTGATAAAACCATGTACTGTCTTATTTCTCAGTGTCTCAGTTAGATATCACACTATGAAGTAACATGCCGTTTGATGTCCTCTTGAATAGCACATGTGACTCATACAGTACAAATAAGAGAGTAGAAAAATGCCGCTCACCTGCAGAGCCAAGTGTGTCCAGTGGCCTATGCTAATGTGACCGGCGGTCTTCATGCTTATCCTCTGAATACCGTAGTGGATCTGAATATCTTTCTCAGAGACTGTCACCAGCAGCACCAGTCTCTCCACGGTGCTCTTTTCTATTAAAGTCCTGCATGTTAGAAAAAAAAAACATTAATGACTTCATGTGAGCAATCTTCTCAAAACAAGCAACATAAAAGAAAGAGGTTTAAAGTTTTGATTTGTGTAAGCACCGAGTATTGTATAATTTCATACGGAACAGCGAAAGACATCGGTTAACAATCAATACAACTTTAAAAGATCAGCTATGAAAATCCAACAAGCCTCTTTTACTGGGAAATTCCTCACCATCTAAAATGAACATCAATCTGACATTTATGCATGTTGTATCAATATTTTCCATTTGCCTTTTCTTGTTACTCGAAAACCCC
This sequence comes from Danio kyathit, assembly GCA_903798195.1. Taxonomy (NCBI): domain Eukaryota; kingdom Metazoa; phylum Chordata; class Actinopteri; order Cypriniformes; family Danionidae; genus Danio; species Danio kyathit. Next base: position 35,755,665 of record LR812535.1, read on the forward strand.
CTCATACGCTGTCATATGAAACACCATTACAGACGTTTTACGGGAAACGGCAACATTTACGAACACAGGCCACCGCATCCAATAAATCATAACGCATTTGTACTCAGGTTGCGGTTGGCCCCTGAGTCAGAAACATCTCACCTACAGCCAAGCTTTGCTGCCTGCTCCACTTGCAATTAGGCCAGGCTTCTCCAGGGAAGGCAACACTTTAGTATTCAATATGTCTAGTAAGGCAAGTGTTCCAAAAAACTACGTCTGAGCGGTGTATATTTTTATGTCATATTACCAGGGGGATCTTAGGCAGATATTAAACACAGGCCAATTAATTCACTAAGAACAGAATAAACACGCAAGCCTGTTGACTTGCGCAGCTTCAAGGAGAGACTGCGACGGATGAACCGCCTTGACCGCACGGACTCGCTTATTTATTTTTCAACACACACTGCACACTAGCGGCTTTCTCTCTTTTCTCTTTTCATGCTCTGCACTTGATATAAAATGCTGAAACAGTTGTTCTTCTTCTACAGCCTCTCTGACTCCATCCTTTCATCCCATCACCCACTTTCAACTATATCATTTTCTGTGCTGTAGAAAAACAAAGTGGCCTTTGAGTTGATGCTTTTTTGCCAGAGCTCAGGAAACACTGTGGCAATTTCATTTCATTGATCTAAAACTGGCCACAGCTGGTCTTGCCCGAGCAGAGCGAACAGGGCTCAGAGCTTTTTCAACTTGGCAGGACTCCTCACAGAATGTGTTCCATGTACCAACACACTTTCAAAGTGGAGATACAACAGAGGAAATGTCTGAAAATGAGGTGAGGACAACCAACAGCTGAGTGGGGATCAACTACACAGGAAAATCTATTTTGAATAAAACTAGCTCTGGCAAGGCAAGCAGCTGAGCTAATCCATATCGGGTTTAGATAATACAACTTTAGTTGCTCTAACAAGTCATTCTTTTCCTGGAACCGAGCAGGTATTGAAACTGATCCGGTTGATTAAGTAAAATATTCACTCTCTAAGTGACAGAAACACTTGCACTGCCTCTCTGATCTTCTTAAGGGAAAATTCTGGACGTGTGTCTACTTACATTACAGTGTCTTGCTCGAGTTTCAGCCACACCGTTAAAGTAAATGAGCTCGCTGGGCCATAGCCTAGAGTCGAGGGGGAAGCCGGGCAACTTCTTGAAGTGGGAAAGACGAAGCTGCTGGAATTGGCCTCTGCACCTGGCCGAAGGTCCCGTGCATCGCCCTTCCAGCACATGGCCATGCTTGCGGTGAGAATGTCAATGTATTTGGGTGTAGAAGACCTGTGAGGACACTCTTGGATGCAGAACTTCTGGATGCAGGTGAGGAGATCTTCCTGAACCTGGCCAGCTTGACAGAAAGTACTTCTTTCGGGAATCCCACACGTGGCCCTCGCTGGCGTGGTGCTGACAGATTTATGTGCCCCTATGTTCTCGAGCCTGGGGAAGTTGCCCTGAGGGGCAACCAGGCTGAGGGAGGCATAAAAGCCCAAGGTGTACAGTAATAACATAGCACCTTTATGCCCAAGGAGCCAATTCGTTGTTGGTGGCGAGGTTGCCTCCTGATGTAGTGATCTTAAATAAGTAATGATGGTCATGCCGGTGGTGACATTTTTACAGTCCAGTGCCTTGGGTAAGGCAGCGCAGCTTAATGGCACAATGTCAAAGAGGAGGCAAAAGCCTTCACATGATAGCTAGGATTTGGGTCCCGTCAAAGTCCTGTAGAAAACCAAAGGGGAAAAGGAAAAGCAAAATCATATGTGAAAACCTATTTATGAAAAATATTATACCCTGACACCCTCCCTAAGGCTCTTAGGATTCCAGTTGATGCAAGAAAAGCTTAACAATTACTTTTGCCGGTGCATCTGATTTGAACTGAGCGTGGCTTTGTGTCAATCTACCCTGAATTCAAGTGGCATTGCAAAGAGGAGAATTATAATAACCTTTCTAAAATGGTGTATAGTGAAGACACAAAATACATGCACAAGAAAAGAGATAAAAAACAAATCAGATAGGTTCATAGTTTCTTTTTAAACAGGAATAAATCCAGAGCAGCAGTCTACAAGATTGATGACTGAGTGCAAGCTCGGTTGTCTTCTACCTCGTTCATGTTACAATAGCAGCAGGCGATTTGCCAACATACATTCAACAGGTTGCTGGAGCCAATCTTATTGACTTTGTATCAGAATGAAAAAACAGAAGCAAGATCAAGAAAACTCGTGGGAAATTTTGCTTCTTTCAATCACATGCGAATTATACAAAGACTTTCTGAATTACGAGGGTCAACCGTTCAACATTTTTAACATTTCTAACATTTCTCTCTATTTCCTTGTGCTACATGCATTGTATTATGGTACCTCTATCCACCTTGTTTTCATGCTGCTTTTGCATGCCATCAGATGTGTTTTAATTTACAATAAGATTCCACTAGATTAAAAGCTGCAATAAATAGCACTCCATTTATTCACAATCATGCCTTACAAAAGTTTACTTTTACTACAAAAAAGGAGCAAAACTGTGGTTATACAAACAGTAATACAACAATATGACAAACAAACACTTAACGCAACTGTGGTTAATTCTCAGAAAGGTTAACATTAATATTCTGTTTTAGATAGTTGATGGTTCTAGAAATTTCAGTCAACTATGCTGTTTTACTGTTTCGAAATGCATAAAACATAAAATAGCATGCACGTCTTTAACAACAAGACAAGGCGATCACTGATGTAGCAGGTAAACACTTCACAGGCCGTTTATGTCTAGAAAATAGGGATAGTTCACCCCAAAAAATTTCATTTACACACTATTCACTCATCCTCATGTGGTTCCAAACCTTTATGAGTATCTTTCTTCTATTAAACACAAAAAAATTAATTTTGAAGAAAGCAAAAAACTGTAACCATCGACATCCATTGTATGAAAAACAAATAGGCTACTATAGAAATCAATAAATGTTTCCAGCTTTCTTCAAAAATATCTTCGTTTGTGTTTAACAGAAAACAAAACTCAAACAGGTTTGAAACAAGAGGAGGATGAGTAAACAATGACAGAATTTTTCAGTTTTGGGTGAACTATCCCTTTAACAAGACAATATCAAAAGCAGAATCGGCCATTTGTAACTTAAATATGCAAGACTTCCGGTGTCATTTGCTTTCATTACATTTACCTGCTTTATATTTTCAGACTTATGATTATAATTCAAACATATAACGAACCATATAACTATAACTAAGATACCTATCAATTAATTATAATACCTCCTAAACAACATCTTTGTGTGTATGATTGCAATTTAGTTTGTAAAATGTAGTGTAATTCAGTGATAATCGCTGCTTGTCGTCGTTAGACACTTAAAGCATGACATTAATAATATTACTCCCCAGGAGTGACTAACGATTTACGACGATTATTTAGCATACTATTCCAAACTTTTGTAGAGAAATACTTGATCAAACATATTTGCTTACATGTATTCAAGCCTTAACGTTTTACTTGGACTTGCCTAATTAGTCTGAACCCCCATAATGCGCACCCTGCATCTCCATGAACAAAAGCTCTGCCTTTTTAGTGTTTGAACGTCTTGATTAGCCTTTACCGACTGAGAGAAATATGTCGCATTAAGATCATTTCATATAAGCAATCATGAATGAAAAATATGCCCACTACTCCATTCATAACTCTATCAACAAACTACTATATTCTTACCTCGACGCATGTTGCATTTAAGGAGCGCGTGGCCACTCTGAGCAAAGCAGATTATGAGAGTTTGCCATCTGCTCCTATCCAGAACTTCAACGTTCGATCACTCTAAAAACAATCGACCGAAAGGCTGATAAACAACACGCATGATCATATCCGCCACGAAAAAAGGCAAAACACCTGTTGGCATCACTGCTCGTTCGCTGGAGGAAGATGTCAGTGTTACATTACGTCTCGATTCAACAAGTGGATCTCTTGGCTCAGGAACGCCACTCGACGTCGCTAAGCAACCCGGCACAGAGTTGCACATTCAGGTGCTGGACTCCGGGAGGGGAAAGCAGGACAAAGGATTAAAGAGAGGGGGCTCAATGGATGCACTATGTGGGGATGTCTGGAGTATTATTATGGTCCATGACGCAATGGCTCACACTGATCACTGGGATGGCATTACATTAGCCAAATGTCGCATCTTACTTTGTGCGTCTTAAACTCTTTTGATATGTCCTGGAATAGAACAATAGACAATGTAAAAATGACTCTGAAAGACTCCATTTAATTAATTACATATTTGTGACCCAGGACCACAGAATTAGGGGAGAGCGGGACACAAAGTAACACTTTTTGGTTTTGGCCAAATAATGAATAAAGTAATATGGTTAGACAAACCATATTTTTTACTAGCAACACACAAGCCTCTCCTAACAAACGAGCACTGAAAGTATGACCGCCGGATCTATGGTTTCTGTGCAGTATTGCCAAAAGTGCCAGGAGTAAAAATGTTACTATTTACCCCACCTGCGGGGCAGGTTGTAACAGACAGGATTAGTTGTAACATGCTTAAAAAGTCAGATTTCACACAATTAATTTAAATTTAGTTTACCTTAAATAGTGTATTTCCTCAGTAGCTAATTTCTTTTTATTCTATATAGCACAGTATGTTTATTTATTGATTTATCTATTGGATAAACACATTTGGATTTATTTGCATTATTCTACAATGCATTTACTGTATTTGCATTATTAAAAATAAAAAAAAATTTTCTATTAAAATTTTTTTTTTTTTTTTTTAAAGTTCCCAACATTACACTCAAAATTCAAAAATTATTTTGTTAGTTTAATTGATGACCAACAGTGTGTGGCTTAATTATAACACCCTGTTACAACTCACCCTGCTGGGTTGTGTTTTCCTCAAAACTGGCTTGCAGTCACTGTGTGTTTTTTTACACCTTTTAAAACGGTTCCATCTTATAAAATGGTATATTAAAAATACTTTTATGCTGCAAAAATTGTTTCTCCTTTGTTTCTCATCCAAATTTTGCCAAACTTTTTCAATAATTGACAGAAAGATGTCTACCGACACTGTGGTGAAAATCTCGGAAGCATGCCATGGTTAACCCTGAGCAAATACCTTAAAACTCCATGTTACATTTTACCCCGCGTTACTTTGTGCCCCTAGTCATAAGTGTACATTTTTTGAAAATTTTTGAATAGCTTCTGAAAGCTTCCATTGATACATGCTTAGTTAGGAAGGACAATATTTTTCTGAGATAAAACTATTTGAAAATCTGGAATCCGAGGGTTAAAAAAACTGTGAAAATTGTCTTTTAACTTGTCCAAATTAAGTCCTCAGCAATGCACATATTACTATTCTAAATTGAGTTTTATATATTTACAGTACGGATTCCAGAATGTATAAAATCTCTTCATGGAACATCATCTTTAACAAATATTCGTTAACGCTTTATTTTGATGGTCTATTTGAGTATTAGTAGACTGTCTGCTTTATATCTGTTGATACCGCTCCTTTAACAGACATTTAACTGACTATAAGAAATTTTGCAAGTACATGTCAATTTACACTAACCCTAACCCCAACCTAACAGTCTACTTATAATCTAATGAGAATTAGTTGGCATGTAGATGCAATGTAACTTAAATTCAACAAACGGACCATCAAAATAAAGTGTGACCAAATGTTCTAATGATTTTTGGCATGAAATAAAAAATGTATAATTTAGACCCATATAATTTATTTTTGGCTATATCCTGTATTTATTTTTAAAAGAATCATTAATTTTATATTTTGATATGATTTCCCCCCCACATTTTGTATCAATAGAGCAAAATTACAAGGCTTAGCTTCTAGACTAAACAACAACAACATTATAATTAAGTATACAGTTATGTTTTGGCTTTTTTGAGCTAAAAGGATGAAATTTGTGACATCTGTGTGACAAAGTTTGAGGGACATTTTTTACACTTCACTGATCCCCTGTAAAATATGCATGCATATTTAGAGGCCTACAGTGCATTTGCTTTGACCTTTAGAAAAGTCTTCATAGTGAACTACTGTAGAAGGCATTTAGAAGGGTATTCAGTGGTTTTATTGGGCTGGAGTAAATGAATGACCTTTGTTGTGCGGATACAATTTATACTGTATATGTTATTCACATAATGTTGCATTTACATTATGTGTCTTCAATTTCTCTATTTTTTTTTTATATTTGTAATAATATACAAAATACTGAAAATACCCATACACTTAAACCTAAAATGGGTTTTTCACAATGATAACTGTACCAGTAATATAAGAACATTTTGAGAGACAAAAAGTTTCCAGGTTCTTCATGGAATCATTGATGCCAATAAAGAACCTTTATCTTTAAGAGAATAAACCAAACTAATTGAGAATTTTATTTTCAATATCCATCACATCAGCAATGTAGTTCAAGCGAGGATCACCAAAAAATATCCACCTGCTGCTGTCCCAGAGGGTCTGATGTGGCTGCATGTCCAGGAGCTCTGTCTGCGCATCCGAAATGCCAAAAGCACCCTATAGTGTCTGTTTATGCAGCAGGTGTTAGGCCAAGCAACATTTAATGTAAATACTGTATCCTGATGAGAAGACAATCAACATCAGCAGCAGCAGCAACACCAGAATTTAAAGATAATCAACATCAATACATCATGACAACATTTATTTTTACGTTAATTAAACTATGTTACCATGTTTCTATTTTAATTGTTTACATAATACAAGCTGTTGAAGTCAGTTTGATGTCATTTAAGTTAAAATTAAAAAGGTTAATTTGATTAAAATTTTAAAAATTAAAAATACAAACAGTATTTTTTTAGCAGTGCAAGACCAACACAGACTAATTTGTTCAACTCAATAGTGTGCACTAATAAAGCAAATTGTGTACATTTTGATTTCATTAGGACTTTCCCCTAAGAATTGGGACAGTACTTCAACACCTGCACACATCATCATACGTCATCGCGATCTCTTGTTCTTGCTCTCTGCTGTAGTTATTCCAGTTGTTATTTTTTGGTGTTTATCATCAGGAAATGACTGAAGGGATATATTATGTTATCATAACGATCTAATGTTGCAATAAGATTGTAACTATACTGTGCATTTACACAGTGGCCATATTCATCTATGTAAACACACGAAAACAACATTAACATTATCCCAGACACTGTAAAAAGCTCATTTTCAGCCACTAGACTGCTCTGACAGGGTGTTTGAGTGTCATCGAGTGACAGAATGTTGTGGGATTGCTGTACAAGAGTTATGATGACATCACAAGATGGCGCCGAGCATGGCCGCCGTGTTGCAAGCTCCCAGCAAACTTCGTTGTGTTTTGTATGTTTTTCTTGTATTTTTGTTGTTTTTCGTGCTGGATGTACACACTCTTATTGCCTATGACAGACACACGCTTCGGGAAATTGGCTCTCTCGTTGCACACCGAAGACCAGACATTGAGTTCTTCAAAGACGCTCTGTTTACAAACACAACAACAGAGCCCTTTGTCTGGGCCACGCAACCGAGGCGACGACGCAAACGCAAACACAGCCGGAAAAGAGGAAAAAGAGCCGGCGTCCTGGTCAGACTAAAGGCCGTCACACACCGGATGCGCCGCTCAGCGCCGCGACACGGCGCGCACATGACAGTTGAAAGTATCGCACACCAGACGCGCACATTTGCAGGCTATTTAAAACGAAACTAATCAGATGGCGCTCTGTGGCACGACAGAAATATGAACAGTGTCCTGAGTCATGGCTGGGCGCCGCGGACAGCCGCCGACTTGCGGCGCCGGTGTGTGTACTCTGTGGATTTCGACCCCCGCTCCCCACCATTCTGCTGGCTAACGTTCAGTCACTGGACAACAAACTTTGCGAGCTACGGGCGCGCATTTCCTTCCAACGGGAAACAAGAAACTGCTGCATTAACTGTCTTACAGAAACCTGGCTATCTGCGGAGGTACCAGACACAGCTGCTGAACTTTTGGGGTTCTCCGTGCACCGCGCGGATAGAACGAAGGAACTCACAGGGAAAAGCAAAAGAGGAGGTGTTTGTTTCTTTATTAACAACTTATGGTGTGATGAGAGAAACATACACTCAGTTAGATCATTTTGTTCTCCTGATCTGGAATACCTTATGCTTCGGTGTCGACCATACTGGCTACCAAGGGAATTCACATCGGTGATTATTACAGCTGTCTACACTCATCCTCAAGCCAACACAGAGCAGGCGCTCAGGGAACTGTATGCGAGCAAAAACGAGCAGGAAACCGCACACCCGGAGGCAGCGTTTATTGTTACAGGGGACTTTAACAACGCCAATCTCAGGAAAATCGCTCCAAAAGACTTTCAACATATCACCACAAACACCATTGCTACACTCTGTTCCGGGATGCTTACAAATCCCTCCCCCGCCCACCATTTGGCAAATCAGATCATTCTTCTGTTCTGCTCTTGCCTGCTTACAGGCAGAAACTGAAATGGGAACCACCCACCCTTGGGACGTTTCAGAGCTGGTCAGACCAATCGGATTCCATACTTCAAGACTGTTTTGATGACGTTAACTGGGAGATGTTCCGGGCAGCTTCTGATGACGACATCAAAGTGTACTCAGACACCGTTACGTGCTTTATCAGAAAGTGCATAGAAGACGTGGTCCCAACAAAAACTGTCCGTATCTACCCTAACCAAAAACCATGGATCAATCGCGAAGTTCGAACAGCCCTATCAGTGCGAACTTCTGCCTATAAATCCAGAAATGCAGAGGAACTAAAACAAGCAAACTACAACCTCAGGAAAACGATCAAAGCAGCAAAACGTCAATACAAAGACAAGGTAGAGGGTCAATTTAACACCAATAACGCAAGGAGCATGTGGCAGGGACTTAATTACATTACGGACTTTAAAAGTAACAAATCCGCCACTGTGAACATTGCTGCGTCTCTCCCGGACGAGCTCAACTCGTTCTACGCCCGATTTGAAGCCCAGGTCAGCGCGCACACACAGCGCGCTCCCGCGGCCGACACAGAAACCGCCAGCACACTCTCTGTTTCTGTAGCAGATGTAACGAGATCTTTTCGTCACGTGAACATCCGAAAAGCTACGGGCCCAGATGGCATCCCTGGACGTGTACTTAAAGCATGCGCACACCAGCTAGTGGGGGTTTTCACGGACATCTTTAACCGCTCTCTCGGTCTGTGGTTCCTACATGCTTTAAGACAGCTACTATTGTGCCAATACCGAAATTAGCTAAAACCACATGCTTGAATGACTGGCGTCCGGTTGCACTGACACCCATCTTTAGCAAGTGCTTTGAGAAGCTGATTAAAAACCACATCTGCTCTGTACTGCCCGCTAACACTGACCCTCTGCAATTTGCATACAGAAACGACCGCTCCACCGATGATGCAATTGCTTTCACCTTGCACACTGCTTTGTCTCACCTGGAAAACAAAAACACATATGTGAGAATGCTGTTTGTGGACTACAGCTCAGCATTCAACACCATAGTGCCTGCCAAGCTGGTGGTGAAGCTCCAGGCTCTGGGCCTACACAGCTCTCTGTGCAACTGGATCCTGGACTTCCTGTCAAGCAGATGCCAGGTGGTCAAAATGAACAACATCACCTCATCCACACTGATCCTCAACACTGGTGCTCCACAGGGCTGTGTTCTCAGCCCACTCCTGTACTCCCTGTACACACATGACTGTACATCCAAACACAGCTCCAATGTCATCGTTAAATTTGCTGATGACACAACGGTGGTGGGCCTAATCACCGATAATGATGAGACGGCCTACAGAGAGGAGGTGCACGCTCTGACGCAGGGGTGTCAGGAAAACCACCTCTCACTCAACATCAGCAAAACCAATGAACTGGTGGTGGATTTCAGGAGAGAGAAGAAAGAACACACTCCCTCCACCATCAACGGGACACTAGTGGAGAGAGTCAGCACTTTCAAGTTTCTTGGAGTGGCTTCCCGTTTTGGCTGCATCACCACCTGCAAAGGTCTATATAGGATTGTGCGAACTGCTGGACGCATAGTAGGAGGTGAGCTTCCCTTCCTCCAGGACATCTATACCAGGAGGTGCATGAGGAAAGCCAAGAGAATCATCAGCAACTCCAGCCACCCAAGCCATAGACTTTTCTCTCTGCTACCCTCAGGCAGAAGGTTCCGCAGCATCCGGTCACACACCAGCCGACTGAAGGAAAGTTTCTTCCCTCAGACTATCAGGCTGATGAACACTTAACACACCCCACACAAACTCTTCCACACCCCGCACTGCACACCATCAAGATGTAGCATGCACTGCACTTTAACAAATCCATAATTAAAACAATACTGCCTACATATCGCTGTCAACATTGCCAATTTTACATTGTCTTGTTTTTTTGTGAGTATGTTGTTGTATATTGCACTGTCTGTATTTTGCACTGTCTGTATTTTGCACTGTCTGGAGCCAGCACCTAAGCTTTTCACTTATCATAGCACACATGCTGCTGATGATGTGACAATAAAAGTGATTTTGATTTGATTTGATGATTATGGATTATAGATCACGAAATTTAGCAGGGTTTTTTGCGTTTTTTTTTTAAAAAGCATGATGGTAAAACATGAACCCGGTTATGAATATATTAAAACATGTGTTTGTTTGTCGTAAAAATTCGTAATAATGACAAAAAAATACTAATTTATGGATCTCCTTACCTCCGGGTGCAGTCAAACTGCCGTTGTGGCAGGTGTATTCTGGGAAATTTTCTTACCCCTTCGTTTCGAGTGTGCTCCTGAAACATCTTCGTTCGAAGGGGCGTATACACCTTGCCCTTAGCCCTACGCCTTCAAGGTAAAGAGAATTGGGACACCACTACCCCTTGACTGGAACACACAAAACAAGGGGATAGGGGTAAGGGGAAGAGCTAAGGGGTAGAATTGGGATTGGGCCTAAGTCATATAGAAAATACATAGGTTCTCGGATAGAGCTCTTGGACATTCAGCAGTCAAGGCTGTACTATTGGGTTGCCAGATATATGGAAATTTTACTACATTTTTCCCTCATGTTTCACAGATAAGGATTAAGCCTAGTGCTAAACTGAAAGTAACTTAAAAGATATTTTAAAATATGTAATTGTCATGGATTTGTCGTAATATGGACACTGGTCATTTGTTTTTCTAAATCATTTCTAAAAAGCTGCTTAAATACGCTAATGTAAATAATTCCTGGTGTATAATCCTGGTTTAAACTAAGCCCTGTTTGTGAAACTGGCCCTTTAAGACAGCAAACCAGTTTCAGTAGTATTCATTATTTATTATTTGAACCTTTGTATTATCTTTGGGAAATATTTAAACAGTTGCAATTACTTTTGTAAGCAGAGACAGCCGTAGTTCTTTTTAATTAAGTGTTTCTAATGACCTTAAGCAGCTTAGCTCACTTGCCTAATAATCAATAAACTCCATCAGCTGCGTCCAGCTGTAGAAAGACATTCTTTAAACACGTCTGTGTCTGAAGAACTGCAGCCTATTTCTGCTGCTATAAGGACACATGCTGGACTTGTTTACTCGAGGGCCGAGTGCAGTATCAGCCAATCTTAATGGGGTTTATAAATACTTTTTATGATAAAAGTTTTAAATATAAGTATAAAGACCCAACCGCTCACCCTCATGCTGTTCCATACCTGAATGCTTTTTTTCTGCTGAACGCAAAAGAAATTTGGCAAAATGTTGATAACTAAACACTTCAGGTTACACTTGACGGGATTTCTATTGTATTTTTTGCCCAAACTGGAAGTCAATGGGAACACAAACAGTTTAGTTGTCGACATTCTTCAAAATATTTTTGTTCCACAGAACCCACATGATAAAGTACTATACTGTAGTAATTTATAATAAATACTGTAGTGTTTTGGAACCATGCAATAATAAAGTACTTGAAATAAGTGGTGATGCTATTTGCTATGGTCAACAACTAAACAAATGACCCAATAATGTAGTTTTCTACAACTATAGTGTATTATACGGCACTTTTTTATAGTAAAAACTGAAGTATACAACAGTTTATTAGTTCACTAGTTAATACTACAGTACGATGTACAATGTGTTGTTAATCCTATAATATACACTCACTGGCCACTTTAGGTACACTTTATTGGGTACACCTGTCCAACTGCTCGTTAACGGAAATTTCTATTCAGCCAATCACGTGGCAGCAACTCAATGCATTTAGGCATGTAGACATGGGCTGCATCCGAAACCGCATACTTCCATACTATACAGTACGCTAAAATCAGTATGTGAGCCGAGTAGTATGTCCCGATTCATAGAATTCGAAAATCAGCATGCGAGAAGTACCTGGATGACTTACTACTTCCAGCGAGATTCTGAAGTGCGCATCCCATGCACGCTGCACTATCCCAGATGCCCCGCGAGAGAATTTATGAATGGGAGTGAAGCGACGTAACTGACGCAGGTAGGTCACGTGACCATGACAAAATGGCGGATGTAGTATGTCCGAATTCCATTCATACTTCTCCCATTCATACTGTATAGAACGTACTTTTCTAACAGCCGAGTAGTACGTTTAAATTCAAATGCAGTAGCTACTGAGTAGTAGGCGGTTTCAGATGCAGCCATGGTCAAGACAAATTTCAACGTGGCATTGTTGTTGGTTCCAGATGGGCTAGTCTGAGTACTTCAGAAACTGCTGATCCTCTGAAATTTTCATGCACAATTATCTTTAGGGTTTACAGAGAATGGACAGAAAAAGAGAAAATATCCAGTGAGTGGCAGTTCTGTGGGTGCAAATGCCTTGATGCCAGAGGTCAGAGGCGAATGGCCAGACTGGTTCCAGCTGATAGAAAGGCAACAGTAACTGAAATAACCACTCGTTACAACCAAGGTATGCAGAAGAGCATCTCTAAACGCACAACATGTCGAACCTAGAGGTGGATGGGCTACAGCAGCAGAAGACCACACCGGGTGGAAACTGAGGCTACAATTCGCACAGGCTCACCAAAATTGGACAACAGATGATTGGAAAAGCGTTGCCTGATCTGATGAGTCTCAATTTCTGCTGCAACATTCGGATGGTAGGGTCAGAAATTAACGTCAACAACATGAAAGCATGGATCCATCCTGCCTTGTATCAACGGTTTAGCCTGGTGGTTTTGGTGTAATGTGAGGGATATTTTCTTGGCACACTTTGGGCCTATTAGTACCAATTGAGCATCGTGTCAACGCCACCTGAGTATTGTTGCTGACCATGTCCATCCCTTAATGATCACAGAGTACCCATCTTCTGATGGCAAATTCCAGCAGGATAACACGCCATGTAATAAAGCATATATCATCTTAGACTGGTTTCTTGAACATGACAATGAGTTCACTGTACTCAAATGACAACCACAGTCACCAGACTCAATCCAATAGAGCACTTTTGGGATGTGGTGGAACGAGAGATTCGCATCATGGATGTGCAGCCGACAAATCTGCAGCAACTGCGTGATGCAATCATGTCAATATGGACCAAAATCTCTGAGGAATATTTCCAGTACATTGTTGAAGCTATGCCACAAAGGATTAGGGCAGTTCTGAATGCAAAAGGGGGTCCAACCTGGTACTAGTAAGGTATACCTAATAAAGGGACCGGTGAGTGTATAGTATACAGTATTATACACTTTACTATAGAATGGTTCAAAAACACTATAGTGTTTCCTATAAATTACTATAAATTACTTTTTTTTTTCATGTGGGAAGAAGTGAATAAATAATGACAGCATTATAATTTTTCTGGTGGACCAATCCACCTATTATGAAATTTAAAGGGACAGTTCACCCAAAAAGAAAGATTTTCTCACCATTTATTCAAGGGGTTACAAACCTTTATGATGTTAAGTTTTTTCTGCTAAAACTAAAAGATGACATTTTGAAGAAAGCTGGAAACTGGTAACCCTCGACTGTCATAGTAGGAAAAAACAAATACTATAGAGTTTCTTCAGAATATCTTCCATTGTGTTTTACAGAGGAAAAACTTAAGCAGGTTTGTGACAAGGGTGAATAAATGATGACAGAATCTTCATTTTTTGGTGAATTATCCCTTTCACAAGGGTTAAAAAAAAAACAGAAAGACGTACATCCCAGTATGCTGTTTGCATATTTTGCATGTTTTACTTATTCTCATGAGATAAAAATTTAAGATCAAGGCCAGTGAGTGTATTTCACAACACTGGCTACAGTTTCATCATGTTTTTTTCTCTTCCATTGGACTGAAGTAGACATCAGGTTTGGATTTTAATCATATCGATTTTGTTCTTAAGCCTCCCGTCTTGCAGCCTGTGCTGCACACAAATGCTGAGAATGTTGAAATGAAGAGCGGTATTAGAATTAGCCTTAGCATTATCTTAGCTTTTGTTCACAGAGATAGCATGCAAATGAGGCTAACACTGCTATCCTCTGCATTCCAGGTACTCAGGAGACGAACCCTGGCAGTTTAACCCAGCTGCGCGCCTGGACTCTTCTGCTAATTAATGAAGCTCACAACCACAAACACAACACGTAAGACTGCTTCCATTCAATTTTCCCATTCTTTTTCCCACTTAAATATGTAATACAGCATTAAAAAAAATCCATGTTGGAATGTATAATTTCACCGTTTCCCATGGTAAATTAGCATACGCCAACATTCAAATCAGCCCTGTCCTCCCTGGCTTCACTGAAGGGAATTCACAGGCAGAAATGCACCTTTTGACTGTTAAACTGGCATATGGTTTGTTTTACAATAAAATATGGCACGTGATAATGCCGTAAATTGTAATAAAGGCTGAAAGTCATATCTTGAGCTTTATGCTGCTGATGTGCAGTTCTGTGGTATTTTCCCCCAGGGTTCCATAGTGAAATCTCTGTCCTGCTGAGATACATACGATTATATTAGCCTCTTACTCCCAACGCGGGAGGAAAATCCTGCCACAGTTTGGCAAAGGGATACGGATAGTGCTCTGGTTGTATTTTTTTAAGCACACCTTGGCAGTTTTGTTTGCTAAATCTGTATTAAATATTATTTTAGTGTAGCCTACTGTTGTTATTTTTTTTTAAAATTGTTTTCTGGCTATACATGTATCTTTTTACAGTTTATGCGTAGACATGCTATTTTTGTATATATAGGTAATTCTTTTAGCAGGCATTTAGAAAACATGTTTTCTACTTTTAATCTACATATCATTCAGTCTATGTATTCATTAATAAATACTTTAGACACTGTATTCAGAGACAGATCCTTACCTTGTGTTGTCAAGAGTCCCAGCTGCAGTCTCACAGATTTGGAATGACCAGCTTCTCTTGCTATGGCTGCAGTTGGAGGGCTTCTGTCATGTTAGAACGGCTCTCCATCTTGCAAAGTCAGTGAAAACTAGAACGTTAGGTTGCCAATTAAATAGGGTTTGTCAGATAATAAAGGAATTTAACACAGTATGCTGGATTAACACCAATAACTTTCTGGTTTCTGAGAGTGTTCCTATTTTGTTTTTTCTTTTTATTCAAATAAATCATTTAAGTTTTTTTAAACTGTGCTTTATATATAATATGTGTAATTGATCAAATATACTATAAAACTGATATTTTGCTCCTGTTAGGATAACTTTAAATAAGATCAGGCAGTGACCTCAAAATTTTGGAAATTTTCATCGTTTTTTTTTTTTTTAGATAATTTATATTTGCCACATACTTTTTTTGTAGCTCATCTGGTACAATCTTGTAGTATGATACACTATAAAATGGCATCTGCTGCGTAAGTCAAAAAGAAAATGAATGAATGAATGAATGAATGAATGAATGAATGAATGAATGAATGAATGAACACCTTTTCCTTTTTTTCCAATTTACCTTAAATGTATATTAAAAAAAACTAACTGATACTAAAACTGAGAATGCTAAAAAAGTAAATTATATATATATATATATATATATATATATATATATATATATATATATATATATATATATATATATATATATATATATATATATATATATATATATATATATATATATAAACTGTCATTTGCATTTGATTTCTCATTTCTCATCACTATTACTTGGTTTGAAATTATTATAGACTGTTGAAATTTCTGTAATGACTTCACAAAAAAATATAGGTATATATTATTTTTAAAATACATATTTTTTAAATACATATCTACACAGTAAAAAAAATTAAGCCAGTACAAAAACAAACATAATCCTCATTTCCTTTCGCTTTTTCTTGTTCACTTAACTTTTGAAAACTTCAGCTGCACTGACATAAAACTATTTGTCAGTAGTACAAAAAACTTTTAGTTGGGTTAACATAAGATTATTAGTTTTCTGGAAAGGTGAACTACTAAAAATTTAAGTTGTGCCAACTAATGCCTAAACTGGAATGCCTGAAGTTGAGTGAACAAAAAAAAATCCTTATTATTATTTTTTTTTCTTAAACATCAGTTGCACTGACCTAAAATATCTGAAGTTGAGTGAACAAAAAAACACTTTTAGAAATTGGTACTAAGAAATAATACACTATCAGAACAAATAATTGAAAAAATAAATAAATAAATAAAACAGTGACAAATATTAACAAAACCGTTATTAGACAATTAAAAACAAGGATCAAAACATGTCAGGACAAACAAGGAAAAACACTTTGTAATGCTTCACGGGGAAAAACAAGACTCAGCAAAGAGTCTGTGTGAATGAAGTGTTTTTATAGTCCTATAATCAGTCCATGAGCTTCTAGCTGTGTGTGTGTAATTAGGAGGAACCAGATTAAAGCTGCGGTCACACTAGAGTTTGTGCATGCAAAATTCTGTCGTACGGCGATGCGAAAAAGGGGCGTCTTAAACAAGATGCTTTAAAAAAGCGAGTGACTGGTCCATATTTTAAATTTCTGTCCAGAGAGGTCATGTTTTGATCATAGATCTGAGATTAATTCAACTTAAAGTAACACGATGGCAGAAGCTTTTTTGCGTGAACGTGCAAAGTTTTGCTCACAAAACTAATCTTTTTACTTAATGAAGAAAATGTTGATTTAGGTTAGGTCAGGTGTGTCCAAAGCTAAACTGTGCAGGACACCGGCTCTCCAGGACCGAGTTTGAACACCCCTGGGTTAAGTAAACATGTTAAATGTAGTTGTACAGTCATTTTTACTGATTTTTGCCAAACCAACAAAAAAAAAAGTTTTTTTTTTCTTTTTTTCCAAGCTGGATTTTTTCAGTGTGCTTCCTACCTTGCTTTTTTTATTTATAACATACCTTTGTATAAATGAACACATCTACTGTAAATCTAAATAACTCTGAAGGACACATGCATACCATAACTGTAACAGGCTGCAACAGGAAGTACAGTTGAAGCAGAAAATGCAGGCGATGTGCATTTGGAGAGCACTGTAGTGCTTGGAATCCCTGTTGCTGTCAGTGAAAAAGATGGACATAGAGGGACTGTGCCAGTGCATCATCTCTCAGATTGCTCCTCTCCTGTGTAGAGACATGGCTGTATATTGAGTTGTCAGATGTGACACTCCAGACACCCCATGCTGGCTCTGAGTAGGAACTGGAGATCACTGGGAAGTCAAGTCACAATGGGCTCTGGAGTGTTCGGTTGCCACACACATACACATGCGCGCAGACACACACACAGTCAGTCAGCTCACTACGCCACAGGGGGGTGAGATTTCAGCACACACAAACACCAGCGCTGGTTCAAAGAATGAACTGAATTATAAGGCAATAAGATAGAAGAAGAGAAAATACAGAAGGAAATAAGAAACCTGACGGAAGTAATTATATTATCAATACAAAAAAAAAAAAACAACTTTAGCAGAAAATATCATTTTAAATAGTTTTTTTTTTGTTTGTTTTTTTTGTAGGAAAAACTTATTTTATTACCCATGCTCACTGGAGAAGAAAGTGCCAAACCAGACGTTTTGCAAAACTGTATATACAAATAATTTACTGCAGATTTGACCTGAAACAAACAGAAAAGACAGTAAAGCTTCAACTCTTACTATTTTTATGACATGTATGATTACGGGCAAGATTATCAATTGACAGGAACTCATTCAGTGTGGTTCCTTGCATAACACTATGCTATCAACTCAAAACACCTTTACCATACACTTTTACCATTTGAATACTACATTGTGACATTTACTATATACAGGATATGTTTTTTTTTAACATCTAAATGTCCTCGGTAGTTCACCTGATACGGTGCAGTAGCAATAAAAAGATTACTCCGCCCACATACAGCGACAAGCAGAGGACACTCTACAGTTTGACAGATATTGCTTTTTTAGTTGAGAATGTAGTTATTTAGATTGCAACTATGCAGTTTATTTTTAAGGATAGTGGATAGATTTTAAAATATTTATCATTTCAGTGCATCGGCCACTATCAGCCTGTCTGAGCAGACCAAAGAAAGTGACGTTTGACGTTCTGCCACAAGATGGCAACAGAGACTGCATCATAAGCCCTTAGAGGGAGAAAAACACAGCATTTTCTCGACTTAAGTTTTAAACTGCAGCTGAACAAATCATTATAAATCAGGTAAGTGACATGTTGAGTCGATCTCTCTCTTGTGTATGTTGTAGTGCTGTATTTATACCACAAAAACTGGTAGTGTTTGCTTTGGTTTTTTGGGGTTAATTATTGTGATATCCCGATTGCAACAGAGAAATACTGGGAAATCTCTGTAGATTGATGGCATTTCATGCAGTTCAGCCTTATAATCTATATAAGAAATAAAGCAAAAATGATCTGTTTTGTCATCACTTTAGATATTACGCCAGAGAAGCATTCAAATACTAGCTCTAAAGTGACGTTTGTGAACTGGCAATGGTTTCTGCTGTTCTGACCATCAGCTGCAGATGTAAATAAGTGGTGGAAGAAAGTAGTTCCTTGTACAAAAGGGTTTGGAGACTCTCCATGTTTGATTTTCTTTTTCATAAACATGATTATGCCATCAAACTGTTGTAAAAATGCAATATCACACGAGTAGCAGTGAGATGTGACAGACAGACAGACAGACAGACAGACAGACAGACAGACAGACAGACAGACAGACAGACAGACAGACAGACAGACAGACAGACAGACAGACAGACAGACAGACAGACAGACAGACAGACAGACAGACAGACAGATAGATAGATAGATAGATAGATAGATAGATAGATAGATAGATAGATAGATAGATAGATAGATAGATAGATATCACAAGGTTTGTCTGTGAAATTACCCCTTAATAATCTAGTCCTTGCTGAATAGGGTGGTAGACATTTTAAAATATTACCTATACACACACACACACACACATTTTTATTTATTTTTTAATCAAGAAACAACAGTTTAAACTTAATCCATAAATGGCAATTAACCTGAAGAAGATTGTTGTGCGTGGACAATACAAAACCTTACCAAACTGGAGCCATGTCACTTTTTAGAATATGCTATCATTGAGATGTGGCTGTATATCTAGCCAATGCACACCTCCTGCCAGTGCTGATATACAGCCATATCGCACTGCTACTCGTGTGATATTGCGTTTTTACAACAGTTTGACGGCATAATCGTGTTTATGAAAAAGAATGTGATATTGCTCATGTATATAGATAGACAGACAGACAGACAGACAGACAGACAGACAGACAGACAGACAGACAGACAGACAGACAGACAGACAGACAGACAGACAGACAGACAGATAGATATCACAAGGTTTGTCTGTGAAATTACCCCTTGATAATCTAGTCCTTGCTGAATAGGGTGGTAGACATTTTAAAATATTACCAATACATATATATATACACACACACACACACACACACACGCACACACGCACACACACACACATTTTTATTTATTTATTTATTTTTTAATCAAGTAACAACAGTTTAAACTTAATCCATAAATGCCAATTAACCTGAAGTAAGAACGTTGTGCGTGAACAATACAAAATCTTACCAAACTGGAGCCATGTCACTTTTTAGAATATGCTATCATTGTCCTTAATAAAATAAAAATAAAATTGATTATTTTGTTATTGCAATGCTACATTTTTGTACTTTGTCTCTTGACAGTCTGATAAATTTCAAAACTGTCATACATCATTAAGCTTTGACAACATAATTGCATATTACACAGTTTTAAGTATCAAATATTTTACTTAAAATAACATTTATTGACATTTATGTAATAAATGTAATATATGCCTTTCTGAAAAGAGTAGCTTCAATGTAACTAAAAGAAATAGCTTAATGGCTAGCTAATTTTAAGTGGAAATTGACAGTACTTTTCCTGATGCTTGTAGCTTATCAAGCTACAGTTTCAGAGTAGCTTCCCAACACTGGCCGAAATAATAAAACACAATCCCTGTCACATTGCTAAATTTAAATGTGCTATATTAAACATTTCACCTTGAAACTGCTGAAAAACCTGCAAGAAGCAGGTTACACAAATGTCGGCACTGGCACATATTATTTTGTGAGCCTTGGTTCAAATGTTGCTTGTTCTACGATTCACATCAAGAACTTTCTATATGAGTCCACACATTAGTTATTTATTGTGCTTTATGCTATTTTATGAAGGCCTTCCCTAAAGAGTTCTCAAGTGCTACTAATTCAAAGCCAGATGACACCCCAAACTATTTATAAAAGTGCACTAACCGAATTAATGGTTCATCGAATGTGGAGTAAAACATTTAAGTGCAAATAAACGTGCAAGTGTGACCTGCTAATGCTCTCATTGAGCCTGATGCCGTCTGATCCATTTTATCCCGTGTATTAAGGAGATGGTGAACTTGCCTTTTACAGGGACGACAATTAATTGCTTTTGAGTGATCTACCAGTTACATTTAGTGTTAAGTAGTTCTAAAATTGAAAAAGGCTCTTCTGCTGGAGATGAGTCATTATCTGCCTCAGTAGAAATGTGGAGACGTGGTGCGTGAAGAATAGAGTAAAAGAAGCCTTTAGATGGGAACTTACCCACTTTGCTAATAAGATAAAGATGACTAATGAGACACTTATACTGGAATTTCTGATAGTTTTACATGACTAAGAAGATTTTATTTACCTACTCTGCTGTTTAAGCAAAAACAATAGCTGTGAAAATAAAATATATTAATGTTTTAAAGGTACAGTTCATCCAAAAATTATTTTAAAGTAACTAATTTTTAAATAGTTTTTGCCATTGTTGAATGTGTTAAACTCATCAGCAGTGGTGGGGTAACGCATTACAAGTAACGCAGGTTACATAATAATATTACTTTTCAAAGTAACTTAAAAATTAAGTAATAATATTTGAGTTGCTTTTTAAAAAATCTAATGCAAGTTACTTTTTAATTTAATGAATTAGCTTTTAAAATATAAACTGCTGAATTAAAATAAATAGTCACTTTGAATCACACACTCAATGAGAGCATGCGCTCCCCATGGTAACAGACAGAAATCAAGATGGCAGGCCACAGCTTTACATTTCTGCGATGGAAGTATTCTCATTATTTTGAACACATCCAGGAAAAGGAAAAGGGGATTGTCTCAATGGATAGTGATTTTACTTCACTAATAAGACAATAAGTACAAAAGTAGTAAAGACATTTCTTTAAACTTTCATCATTTGTATATACGGCATTTATAGCCATCAGGAAGTTCTCAAAACATAACATTATCTTAAATATATATATATTTATACACCTTACCTTTAATATATGTGTTTTTATTAAAGGTAAATGAAGGTGTAGGTTATACAGTGCATTGTTAGTTGCAGAGCTCCTCTATAAAAAAAAAAAAGACAAAACAAAAGGCAAGTTCTGGGCAAGACTGAAATCAAGCCTCAGTCAGGTAAGAAAAAGTAACGCAAAAGTAACTCAAAATTAACGCAACCCATTACTTACTATAAAAAGTAACTAAGTAATGCAATTAGTTACTGTTTTGGAGAGTAACTCAATATTGTAATGCATTACTTTCAAAAGCGACTTTCCCCCAACACTGCTCATTAGAATGCTACAAAATATATAATATAATATAATATAATATAATATAATATAATATAATATAATATAATATAATATAATATAATATAATATATGAGCAATATCACGATACACAGCCACATTGCACTGCTACGAGTGTGATATTGCATTTATACAACAGTTTGAAGGCATAATTGTGTGTGTAAAAAAGAATATCAAACACGGAGATTCTCAAAACTCTTCTAGTATTTAAACGATTCTCTAGCGTAATGTCTAAATGGATGAAAAAACAGGTGATTTTGCTCCCATTTTCAGATTATAAGGCTGAACGTCATGAAATGCCACCAGTCTACAGAGATTTCTCAATATTTCTCTGTTGCAATCGGGAGATCACAATAATACTATGGTATAAATACAGCACTACAACATACAAAAGAGAGGGATCGACTTAGAAAGTGATTTACCTGTTTAATAATGATTTGATTAACTGTAGTTTGAAATTATACTGTTTTTCTCTTAGGGCTTATTATGCGGTCTCTGTCACCATCTTGTGGGTGAACATCGTCAACTGTCTTTGCTCAAAGACGTGCTGTCTCTCAGAAATTATGAATATTTAAAATAGGCACTATCCTCATAAATAAACTGCATAGTTGCAATCTAAACAACTACATTCTCGACTAAAAAAAGTCTCAAATCTATCAGCCAATCACATTCAAGAGCCAGACAGAACCGTTGTATAAAATATAGCATAATATAATGTATAAGATTTTTTTACCCCATCAGAATATCACCCTATTTAATAGGGTACACACACACACAAACACACACACACAAACAAACACACACATGAAAGAAACTGCTGCAAATTTATACAATCAATCAATAAATATGATATAAAATATTCCCGTACCCGACAGATGTCTGAATGTTTGGATTTTATCCAATTAAAATATAATCAAAATAATTCAGACAAATAAATTATTTACAGACAATTAATGAAACAATTAAAGAATAAAATGAAAAAAATAGTATGACATTAAATTAAATTAAATAATAAAACAAATTTGGTTAACCTCAGGAACTCTCTCTAAAGATCCATGACTTTAGAAACCACAGGGTAGCTTTTTGCATTGAGGGGCAAACAGGGCCTCAAGAGAGACAAGCCCAAAGTTGCCTTCTTTGCACGTTGTCAGGAATCGGATCTACACCCTTCCTTCTCTCTTTCTACACGCACATATCAGGCCCCTGTGATGTCCCTCACAGAGACATAACCGGTGTCGAGGGAGCAGGAGACCTGTGAAAGGCCATTACCACAGTGTGGCCCAGGCCATCAGCACACTGAAACCCAAGAGAGAGACCCTGCTCTCACACTGAGAAATAAATTGGGTGGACTCACTGACAAAAAGCCATCAGGGCCCAACTGCACACATTAGCACTTCACAGATGACGCCAAGCACACCCGTGCCACCAGCCCCACTCTGATCCCATGGCACGTCGGGGACACCAAAAAAAAACACAGGGCAGCTCAGGAGACACAACAGCTTGGCGCATGAAATGACCAGGAAAGTTGGTGTTTTGCTGCACTTGCGTCTTCAAAATCTGCAGTTGAAGACAAACTCTGGATAGACTGAGAGCCATAAAACATCATCATTTTTATACTAATTAATAAGCAATTAAATAAATCAATTAAATGATAAAGAGAACTAAAGTCACAGGATCCTTTTAGCAAAGTGTTAACATTTGAGCAGAGTTAACCTAAAGCACGGGACATACCAAGTCATCGTCAGAGAACTAACAGCAACATAAACTGAATGTGTAGTTGTGTCTGGTCTGGCGACATGTGCTGTCGTGTATAGACTAAAAAACTGAGCATGAACACACCAAACAGATGACAGCCGACTGAAATGAGAATGTAGTTCTGCACCTGCATTAAAGGATGTAACTCTCCATACCTGCCAGTAGTCTGTGCCATCATTGCTTAAAGGGAAACTGGAGCTAGTGCTGCACACATACAAACAGTAAACAAAGCTGCGTAGAGTGTAGAGTGATTTCACCACAGAGGAAATCACTCTACAAATTTATCTGATAATCCATATAGTTTGGAAATATTTAATTAATACAACAAAATGACAGCCGGCTTCTTTGTGTTCCCTCTTGTTTGCTTAGTTTCGTCACCACAGATTTTGTTCTTTCACACTGATTCATAGCTAAACACTGAACAGCCAATCAGAGCTCTCTCTTTCACCTACGGCCTATGCTGATTCTGCATATTGAATCAGGAAAACTCACTCCAACTTCAGCATGACAGGAGACAACATGTGAAACACACCAAACGATCTAAATCCACAGACACTCATAGACGGCCTGACACTGCCCAACATCTGACCTTCAGTTTAGTGTGTCCCGTTCTTAAAGAGGAAATAGACTTGAGATGCTGTAGATTTACAAGGATTCCTATGCTGGTGTAAGCTGAGTCTGGATAGATCAAGAACCATAAAATAGTCATCTTGACCATTATCACCCTCAATCAATCCATAAATGCATTGAATAAAATACATGAGAAAACCTAACCAGTGAGTTTGTTTTTGTGCCTTGTTTGAGTTTCTGAGGCTTGGGATTTTTTCCAGGTAAGTTTGTGTTAGTTTGAGCCCACTCTGAGTTTTCAGGCTCAAAAAGGTGGGTTGGTTTTGATTAGGTTTCTTTGCCATGGTAACTTTCCCTACATGGCTAACTTTATCGTAAATAAAAAACCTGTGAAAATATCATGACATATCTGATGTAATTAAGCCACTCATCAATTTTGATTAGTCTTTTTTTGCTCAATTGGGTGACACGGCGGCCCAGTGGTTAGCACTGTTGTCCCATAGCAAGAACACCACCGGCTCTGGTCCTTGCCGGCCCGGTGGGTGTTTCTGTGCGGAGTTTGTATGTTTTCCCCGTTTTCTGTGTTGGTTTCCCCCAGGTTCTTTGGTTTCCTCCCACCGTCCAAAGATACATAACAAACTAAACCAAACGGGCACTTTGTCTAGCTCCGAGCATCAGTATCTTTCCTTCTCAAAGTAGTTCACCTTAGCCACTTCAACCGGGCAGTTTTTGAGATCTACCTGAGCTCAATCTCCCCTCTCGCTTTGCGAGTGGGAGGGAGCCCTGGGCTCAATGATCCCTTGAGCTCAGGGCTCTCTCCAGTGACAGCATGCCAAACAAGCTTATGATAAATCATCAGCTAAGTGTGACCTCTTGAAAGCCTATTTTTGAGTCAAAATACTTTGTTTGTTTGTCTGTTTGGTGCCTTAATGGTTGAGTTTCTGAGGCCTGCTGCACAAAGCCCGTTTGGGATTTTGAGTTTTTAGGCTCAAAAAGTTTTTATTAGGTTTCTTAACCATGTTAACTTTCGCTACATGACTAACCGACTCTGGAGCAGGTTCAACTATTGGTTAGAGATCGTAAATCAAAACTAGACCAATTAGCTGTGATATATCTGATGCAACTTTTATTTCCATTTGTCTTTTTTTCTCCTAAATTAAAGCCTTTGAAAAGCATTTTTTGAGTTAAAATAGTTGGTTTGGTTTTGTTAACCTGAAACTTACTCTGCAAGCCAAAGTTTGTTTAACTCATTTTGTGCAACAGCCCTCTCCTAATGTTTTCTGATCAATGTTTATATGTGAAGATAAACTAATTTCTTATCGGTTTGGAAGACTCAAAGATAAAATGATAAGTAAGCAATGACAGACTTTGAAGTGAAATACCCTTTACATAAACTTGTAGTTCTTTTAAGTTGGTTGGTCAACTAAGATTCCTTAATTTATTATTTTTTTTAAATGTTTTGGTCTTCATTTCTGATGGAAAGTGAGCCACTACCACCACCTAAAAATATAAATCATGAAATAAAAAAGTAATAATAAAATAAAACTCTGCATGTCATCCCTGACTGTATAACTTGGCCATGCCTTTTTCCCCCTCCAATGTCAGTTAATACAGTCACCTGAAACCATTAAACGGATGTGAGCAGGACAGAGGTCATTTCAAACAGACTTATCAAGATCAGCAGTTTAACTAATATGTCTAGAATAGATCAATTAATCTAAAATGAGCTTAACTTTGAACTAAAGCTTTATGGGGAACATCAAAATTCCCAATTGGACTATAAGACACTTTCCCGCTTCGGTTCCAAATTGCACCGACGGGATGATCCATAAATTGACATAATGGAGAAATACAAATAGTCGGGCATATCCTCGTGCCTATACCTGAGCTTAGTCTATAGCAGGGCCTTTTCTGATGAGGGTCCAAGCTCAGTGAAAACCCAATTACAGCAGCTCCACATTGCAGCCGTGTTAACATGAGAGAGTGGAAAGAGTTAAAAGAGCCATTACAAATGCCATGGAGCACTTTTAGCGTCTCGCAAGGTTAATGATAACGGTACTTGGCAGCTGAAATGCTCAAGTAGCTTTTATTGTATCATAATAATGAATCAATGGCGTAAAGATAAAATAAAATAAATGAACTCCGAAGTCGATGAGTAAAATGTATGTGCCGCAGCGCAAATAATAAAAAAAAGAAAGAAAAAAAAGGGGGGGAAATCTCACCGCCAACGGGGCCTTCTTTAAGTAATATCTTATGATGTCATCTTGAAAAATATTTGCCTGCAGGTCACTGCTCTCTGTTTTAAAGCCTTAAACGCTTTTGCTACAGAACATTAAATGTCTCCCTACATTATATGATACATATTAGCGGCAGATGATTTTACACACACAGCTATCCTGCTATATAGTGCGGTTTTATTCTAGCCTCTATACACTATTTTTTTTTTTGCTTTCTAAAATAAAAACGTGCAAAACATCTGTGAAGATCCTAAAACCATGTGTGCTACAACCACTTTAATGATAACACATTAAAATAATTGGTAAACGAATACCTTTTTTACAGGTTAAACAACACTGAAACTCATTTTCTTGCTTCACACTTGTGATTATGAGCAGAGGTGGACTGAATGATTTGGAGGCCCTGAGCAATTTCAGCCAAAAGTTTAAAAATGCACTTGTTGTACTTTATTTTTTATATATCTCCTTTTCTACATTTGATCTTAATGCTAAATAATAATATGTTAAGCATCTTGTAAAACGTTTGAAATGATTTGTTTTCTTAAAATGAATTCACAACTAAAAATAATAAATGAACTATTTTGTTTAAAAAAAAAATGTTTTGACTGCTGGACTGGTCCAAGGTTGAGGGTGGGGGGGTTGTGGTGGCTTGGTGTCGGCGGTGAGATGTCTGAATAACACAGCTGAGAACCGGGTACTATGCATCGGGTTTCGGGTGGGCGCTGCCATTAGATACTATACTGAATTTGGTGACCCGGGGGTGTTAAAGACTGTACCAGAAAGCTGAGGACCGGGAGAAATAACAAAACGAGAGGGTGGAGGGAGATGAGTCTGAAATACGGGAGACTCCTGGGAAAAACAGGAGTTATGGCAGGTATGATTTGCGCAGATGTCATAATTATCTTCAAATTAAAATTTTTAGACCCTCACTGTACAAAATATGATAGAAAACAATGTTATATATGATTTATAGGTATAATTTATACTTCTAGGCATTTATTTGGGGGCCCTCAGTTTTCCTGGGGCCCTAAGCGGCTGCTTACCTTGCTTATTGGTTAAATGCACCCCTGATTATGAGCTTGCCACATTCAAGTGCTTTGTTGTCGACAAGTAAATAGGAATAATGGAGGAAAACAAAAGGTATCCTTGCCTATTTCTTAGGAAAGTTTTATTAAGCAGTTTATAGTGCATGCATTTTACCCCTGAGATCCTTTTTGAAATTATGTTATTAAAATTAGTAAAATACAAGATTTAATACTCATAATAGCGGTCAGTGGGATACAGCATTGTCAGAATTCATACAAATTCTTAAATTAGATCAATTTTCAATTGAAGCACTTTGCTCTGCTTCTGCTCACAATCATGATCGTTAAAATGTTCTCTTCTTACTTACAAAATATGTATGATCATAATTCTCAAACTATAATAAACAACAAATACCTCTTTTTGTAGAACTCATGTTTGTGGAGCACATCTTCTGATGCAGGCGATTCATTCCTCTGATGATAAATAAGTGACTATAATAATGAATGAATCTTCTGACGCAATCAGAATGTAAACTGTCATGTGACCTTTCACACAAGTCATGATTATGTTGCGTTTTAAAGCTGCGGTCACACTGGACTTTTCCCTCCATAGACTTCCATTCATACGCACGCGAATGCGTCAGACCGGAAACGCAGGGTCATGCGTCGAGTTTTGCAGGTTGCTGCAGTGCAAAGTTCAAACTTGGTGAACTCTGACCTGCGAAATCGCATCACTTGACTGCATGAGACCAATCAAGGATCAAAATATGACCTCTCTGAACAGAAATTTAAAACATGGAGCAACCGCTCGCTTTTTTAAATGTTTAATCATCTTGTTTAATCCCGCCCCTTTTCGCAGCGCCGTACGACAGAATTTCGCAAGCTCAAACTCTAGTCTAGTGTGACTTCGGCTTAACTCAAGACCAATTGTTAAATGCTTCCGTCGTGCGGCAAATAAATAAAAAAATAAGAAAAAAAAACTGGACCCCCACAACCTCCATAAGCAGCACCGAATAGCCGTAATGTTAAACAGTACGATAAATAACATGGCGTTGTCTGTTTGAGCAGTGTAAAAGCTCTTGTAGCTGTTATGTGAATGTGCGCAGACCGCGAGGATCTGCTGATGTTGGGACGGTTGTCTTACATCAATGTGTCTGCTGTAAAGCCTCAGGACACAGCGGCTGATTACCCTCTGAGTGGACAAGCCTCAACCGCTGCATCAAGATGTCAAGAACTTTCTGCTCGTCCACCATTTTTCTTCCCCTTTCCGACGCAATAATATTGTGACCGCGACAGAATGAAGAGTGGCTGCGTGAAGACGCCAGCAAAGGGGGGAAATAACAGGCTGCTCACGAGAGGAGGAAAAAGAAGTCAAGTAGGCGAGCAGTCGGTTTTATGTCTCAATACAAGCATATAGTGTGTTTATCTACATTTATATCGAATAAACGCGTGTGATAGGAAGCACAACAGCATTTCAATGTTTGTTTTTGAGGCTACCTGTTTGAACCTAAATAGTGTCTGCTGGTTTACAGTTTGTGTCAGCTTGAAAACTCTCACTTGGCCTCTGTGAAGAACCGAAATGGCAGTTAAACCTCAATGTTTCATTTGTAGCCTACTGTTACAATATTTTGGCCTATATTATAGGCTACTTTGAATAAAATTTTAATCGTTGGGGGTCAGTAATATTTTTTTTTAATAATTTGTAATTATGTGTTTAATGCTGCTTTTATTAGACCACAATGCATTAAATCAACGTAGTTAATTTTATTTAAATATTACAAATATAAATAAATAATGTAATAATAATACTTTTATAATAATAATGTGATGTAATTTATGATGGCAAAGCTGAATTTTCATCAGCCATTACTTAATGCACAACCAGTGATGTTCGTGATTTATTGTGTTATTATTATATTTTAGTAGATTTATTCATTCATTTTCTTTTCGGCTTAGTCTCTTTATTAATCTGGGATTGCCACAGCGGAATGAACCTCCAACTTATCCAGCATATGTTTTTTACGCAGCGGATGCCCTTCTAGCTGCAATCCATCACTGGGAAACACCAATACACTTCCATTCACACTCATACACTACGGACAGTTTAGCTTATCCAATTCACCTATAGCGCATGTCTTTGGACTGTGGGGGAAACCGGAGCACCCGGAGAACATGCAAACTTCACACAGAAATGCCAACTGACCCAGCCGGGGCTCGAACCAGTGACCTTCTTGCTGTGAGGCAACAGCGCTACTGCGTCACCCTTATTAGATTTAAATATGTTTAATTATTATTTTTTTTTAATATATATTGTCTTTGAAATTTTATTTGAAATTAAAGCAGATATTACTTCTTTGGGATGCTGTAAATACATTTTTAACATTAAATCAATCTTTATGTGATAATTTCTTAATGAATCCTTATATTTGTATATATAAACAAACACACACACAATTAAAGGCATATAGTGTGGTACTAATGAACTAAAAAAATAAAAACATCAGACCCACAAAGCATTAAGACTGAAAACAGTTTGTCACACAGGAAAGCACAGCCCGAGTCAAAACTGGAAGCATGTTTAATATTGCTCTACTATTATCCTGAAAGGCATAATTGGAGTTACACATCTGAACTGATCGTAGTTACAGAATCATAGGTCTCTCTTTTTGCATTGAACAATATATACAATGTAAAATAAATACATTTACACAAATGGACATATTTGTTTGGAGCACACTTGTAATGATGCACATCACAAAAATATACAGTTAATAGTTTTACCGATGTGGAGCACATCTAAAAACTACAGACATGATTCTCACTACAGGTTGTTTCAGCAACTCCTGGCTTATCATATTGATCATAGAAGCTTCTTGAATGCTCTTTCACTCTTTCCCCTTGCTTTTTTTTCTGGATCTCGTCCTTTCTCCCTTACTGTTTTCTGCCAGGAAGCCTAGATGCGTTTGGCAGACGCGTCGATGCATGAATAAATACAACACTTAGAACCTTTTCAGCATTGAAAAATAGCAGTTCTTTGTACATTTGATCCTCCTTAATCCTAGAATTTGCAAAACAGTCCAATAGATACAACTTCTGATCACTAATCGAATCGTATTGTACAACAACTGCATGTCGTACCGTCAATATTGCTTTAAATAAGAAAATATCTCTAAAAAAAGGAACTGCAGGTACTGGTAAATTACACATCGGATTCTAAGCTGGATAAATGAGCATTAAAAGACAGTAAAATCGTAGGTCTTGAGGTCTGTGTACCATTTCGTCCAAAATTACACCGTACGTACTTGTCATAAAATTGGCTTCTTCATTTTGTGCACTAAAAGCAACTCGGAAAAAAATGCATATCTGAAAGACAGAGTAGATCAGGAGCTGTCTTTTTTTCCCATGACATTTTATAAAACTGAAGTCAATTAGAAGCATATCTAGTTTCACATTGCTTCGTTTTCTCTCACGATCACCTCAGAGTAAGGACAACACGAAAAAATAATAAAAACAGCACCTCCTCTGCCAGGAGTTGGTCGCGTGGAAAAGATTTGAAAGTGCCAACATCTTCTCAACAGCAAGACCCCCCTTAAAACCCCATGTTTGACCATCTGATGAGTTGCCATGAGCGAGAAGATCTAGTCACATTACACAAACCTTTCTATTAAGAGTTTTGAATAGCTAATGATAGATACAGTGTTTTCATAGAACAAGACTGAGGAAAAAGCAACTAAAAAACCCTCCCCGTTTGTTTTAAAAAATGATCTGTTCTTTCGTTTTTTTTCGTCATTTTTATTAAGCACACAAAGTCAAAGTGATAGTTTCGAAAAACCGATCTTACACCAAAACAAACAAAAATGTTTCTTCCCTTTGCAACCTTATAGTCAAGATATATACCAATGGAGTTCAGCATGAAGGCCTTATATATATACAGCATTTTGTTAAGAGAAGGAAAAATCAGAAAAAGAGGGGAAAGAAAGAAAAAAGCATCGTAACCTATGGTATACAGTGTTAGTCTACAAGATAGGAGTTACACAGATGGTCTCTTGTACATATAACGCACCTCCTTTTAAATATGGACTTATATATCAGCATAGATTATATTGATCATCGATCGGTTGATCTAGCGGTAACTAGGAAGAGTCTTTTTTCGGAAGGTTATTTGAGAACCCATCATCTTGCTCCTGAGGATTCATACATCCAGTATTGTCTCTAATACTACCCTGTGTCTAAAAAAACGAAAGCAAAAACAGGAAGAAAATAAATAAATAAACAAACAAACAAACAAACGCATACTGAACAGGAAGACGCTACATCTTTTGTGTGTGACAGAGGAAAGAGGGGGAAAAACAGATGTTTCAGAAAAAACACAGCAGACATGAAACACCAAGAAGCTGAACTACATTTTTTTTCATTCTTTTTTTTTTTTCTCTGATCTGTTCCAATAAAATGTCTTAGGTTAGATTTATAATCTGTTAATTTACAATATACAATGCTTAATAATATTCAGAAAATACCCCGTACTAATACTGACATATTTGTGATGAAGGCTGTGGATCGTTTGCTTTGATACTTGAGCCTCTCTGCTAAAAATGTCATCTGGAAGAAGATTACATCACGCGTATGATATCTCTGCCGCTGTTCCTTGGAAAAATCAGGACCGTCGTGAAACTAAACCTACAATGTTTTGCTCCGTCTTCCCTAAGTGCTATTTTGCTTAAAGTTCAAATAGAATTTCGAGGCTGAAGTTAATATATATATATATATATGCATATATAATTGGCTTGAGATAATGGTTATGGTCCTTCTGGCCATATCATGTATGTAATCTATCGTCTTATGACAAGCACAGACAGAAAAGCGAAAGCTTTTGGAAAGTCTTTTTTTTCCAAGTAAATGTGGCACTAATAAAAACCAAACAAAAGAAAACAAAAGAAATCAAATTGCATACATTTACACCTTCACTTTTTTAAACATCTATTGCTTAGAGAAGATAGCAGGTTTTCGTTCTCATGGTTTTTGTAAATCGCTCAACACGGTGGTCGGTAGAAAAACATAACGATCAATTATTAACATTACATGAAGAAACATCATGTTCGATGATCATACCATATTTACATCCTTCAGTACAGTAAAAATACACTTGAATAAAACAATTCAAATAAATAAATGAGTCTGTCCCTTGACCACTTGCGATTCCTCTATTGCATGAGAGACTAAAGCTTCGGCTATTCCCTGAAAAGATCGAAATGAAACTGTTGGAAGACTTGAAAGAAAAGGACACGGGAGTGACGCGCACACACATACACACATGATCAATCCGCATGGCTACGTAATGGAGAGAGGAGCAGCTTCTTCAAAGACGTGACAATCTCCGTTTGGCTATAAACTGCTCAGAGGATTGCTAATGTAAAGTTGCACATAGTCACTACGCCGCGCTCTTATGGTAAAGGTTTCCTAGATTCCTTCAGCAACATGGGAGCTGGACGGTACAGTTTGGGGAAAGTTTCGCTTGCTGGTGTCCACCAGGTGGACCTCCTTCCTTTGGCAGGGCTGGTCTTTCTCGATTCCAGAATTTGACATTTTTTTAGATCAACAAAATGTCTCAATAGCACAAAAAGAAAAACCTCAGCATCAGATTTTCGAGAGGAACAAGTTTCGACGGCTGGTTTCACTGCTGTCACTTTTTTTCCCACTTCATAGTTTGTATTTCTTTCTCAGTAATCACATTTTAAATCATTCTTATATTTACGCATCATTGTCAGTAATTAGAAGTACCGTTACGGTTATGTTTTTAGTTATTATTTGATAAAGTTTATAGACAAATGTTTCACGATCTGCGGCAGAGAGTTAGTCAGTGTCTAGCCGGGTGAAGGGGCGGAGTCAGAGACGTCCCACCTCCAGCTCTCTGTGGGTATGGGGCGGGGCTGGGGGGAGGCGGAGTTACACTTTGGCCTCCAGCAGCTCCAGAAACAGTTTGTGCATGGGCACTTTGCCGTCCTGTTTGATGCTGTAGAAGTGCTGCACTGCCTTGGTGGACGTTTGCCGGAGCAGTGGTAGGGTCATGAGCAGCTTGCCGGCCCTGCGCGGGTCCTCTACATGTTGACCTGCCTCATAGTCCTGCAGGGCCTCGTGCAACACATCCTGGAGCTTCTGCACAGCTTCCACATCCTCTATATGCATGGAATCTGGAAAAAATAAAACAAGACTGTAATAAGTAACGTTAGATATGACTTTAGAGGAACACTTATAAATGATCAAAGGAAAAACACTAGTGATATGCAACCACTAGAGTTTTAGGAATATTTAAAACTGAGACATGTTACTTTAGAGCAGTGTTTCTCAACCACGTTCCTGGAGGACCACCAACACTGCATGTTTTGGATGTCTTCTTTGTCACACCCTTTACAGGTCTTTCAGTCTCTGCTAATGGGCTGATGATCTGAATCAGGTGTGCTTGGTTAAGGAGGCACGGAAAATGTGCAGAGCTGGTGGTCCTCCAGCAACGTGGTTGAGAAACACTGCTTTAGAGGACCAAACAACAATGTTGTCAATTTTCTTTGTAATTTGTGTTTTTATTTCAGGTTATTTTATACTGTTATATGCAATATTTCTATAAACCAGACTTAACTTATGTTTTATGAATGTTTTGTATCCTTACACGTCCTTACTAAATACTATTTTTAATTCATTTATTAAATTAAGAATATTACAAAGTAAAATGATAAATATTTAAATATTTAATAATGATCACCATCATTATTATTTGCATTATTATTAACAACAATGAAATTATTTATTAGAACAGTGTGCCAAAATCAAAGTAGACACCCTTCAGTTTACACAGCCATGACACTCTCGGATTCTAGCTCTGCATGGGACTTTTCTTTTTCCAGTTTGACAGAAACCTGAGGATGAAGTCTTGGCAAAAGCAAAGGGATTAAAAGAATGTGACTCATCCTTTTTTGCCAGCCCTAAGCTCATTCTCCAGTGATTAAAGGCACACTTGAGTGTTAAATGCTGAGGCTGTCCTCACCACGTGTTTACAAGCCTCTCTATGGGACTGATGAATGGCACGGGCGACAGAAACAGTGTTTGGAGGAGAGCTGATATGGCACTCGTCTAAGCGAGAGAAACAGAGGCTCGAGTCAGGAAACAATACCTCAGCCTGACTGGCATTGTCTGGCAGAAATGTCAAACAGGCTGCATTTGCATTTGCTCTCGTTAGTACGGCATTCACGCCCGTTCACCGCGACAGACGTGCCTCTGAGAACGCAATTAGTCTCAGGCAGCTACTATCTTTGCTGTGTTGGCTAATATAGTTGCACTTTTTCAGCTAATCCAAGCCTTGGATGCTGGTACGCAGTGCTCGGATGGTTTTATCACAGCACAATGCTAAAGAAAGTGCTTTGTCTGACTTGCTTTTTATAGACTGACTCCACCAACAGTATCGACTCAGTTTTCTACTGTGGCGTGTCAATCCGATCCCGTTCCCTCCGGATAGAATGTCCAAATGCACGCTGGCTTTTGGCAAAGATGTCACAATCAATGCATTGCCTCGAATCAATTGATACATACACGTTAAATAATAATTGTATGGTCAAGTATTGATAAAAGCGAGACCTTGTGAGGTTCCTCTATTAGTACAGAATGCTGCCTATCCTTTGGGTTGGCCTGCGGGGCAAACGTCAGCCTGCTTCAGACTATGGTTCGATATCCTAACCCTTCAGTGTCTGGAGCCCATCTAGAATTCAGACAGCGAGGTCTCGTCCATCAGTCACATGGGCTTTGGCCATCTAAAAAGTAACCTGTGATCCGACAGAAATCCCTGGCAGGAAAGTGCTTACCTGCACCTTTCCACACAAGCCTCTCTATCAACCTCACCATCACTCCTGGAGGTGGCAGGAAAAACTTAGGGTGTTCAGGAAAATGCATGTTTTCGACACACTATCTGTGCCTTAAAAGAGCCATTTTCATATTTCATATCACTGACATATAGTGCTTTACTTAAACATTTGTGGCTCCTCTGGTTCTATCAAAGTAGGATCAAGAATAACACTCGGACAGTCTTGAGGCCAGGAGTATGATGCTTACTTAAACAACTCTGTTAAACTCTTCCTCAAAACCTCTGTCCAATCTGGGTCATGGCATAAATGTAACCTCACCCTCACCCCAGGTTCTGTTCATACCACTATGAGGTGGAGTGAATTGGGGTTTCCAGGATAGGAGTTGGGCATGCTAGCAAAGAAGCAAAATACTCCAGCCTTTAACATCAGTTGCTAGTGTGTCTACTGAGACCAAGGACTTAGGACTACCTTTACAACTCTTACTGACTAGCATCCATTATACTCTCTCCGCTGAATCTCAGTCCAATCCCGGTCACAACAACATTGTAACCACACCCCCACCATGCAGGCACACTAAAAAGGACAGTAAGGCTGTTTCTCAACATGCCTTCTTCAGCGATCTTGCATCCTTGTGTTTTCGTGTGATGTCATCATCAACTGCCAAAGTTCAATTCAAAAACTCAAGACCGCAAGAATGATGCATGAAAGTTCCTGGATGTGTTCTTGATATCTAGGACACATCGATGCAGACTTGTGCGCAAAACTCGCTCGAGAAGTCCCAGAAGTCATTGCGGCTTAATAAAGGTGGTGGGAAGCACAGCATTATATATAGATTTGTTATTAAAGTTCAGAGATATAACTTATTTAACTCAGAAGTTTCCCTAAATGAGATGGTGAAAGTAAACATTAATATGAAAATCTTAACGAAAGCATGAACACATTAAGGGTGTTTATTTGCTGAAATTCATATTAAAATTAGTTTTATTTGTTTTGTACAACGTACATTTATAATGACTTGCTGTAATGTTTAAATGATTTTCAGTTAAAGACGCGCAAAGGTCATGTGACCATCAGGAAGAACGCAGAATGTCATTTCTTACAGGACACATTCTCTGTTCTCATGGTCTCCCGAGTTCATCTTTCGAGGTAACTTGGCAAGACCGGTCTCCACAAGAACGCAAGTCCGTTCTCTACATTCTTGGAATTGAGAAACAGCCTAAGACTACAGCATTTACTCTATTGAGTCTAGGAGTGGGAGGTTTACTCGCACAGTTCTTACTAGCTGACATCTGTGACACTGGGTCACTGCATCCATGTAAACCTCAGCCAGTTTTACTTGTACCACCTCCAATTGGGATTTGAACCAATGTCTCCAGCATAGGATGCAGGCGTGCTAACAAGGATGCTAAAGACCACAGCCTCTAGCTAGTTAGCCTTTGCTACATGTTTACTTTCCTTTCTGCCTTTTTTTATGTCACATTTATACAATGTAAAGCTAAACCTTTCAAATAAATAGGACAAAAATGTTGCTGTGACATTGATTGCTTAAGCAATACCATGTCTGTTGAAAGACTTGCGAAATACATCAGCTCTGAGCAGAAATACCCAACACCTCAGGCTTTAGAAAATGGTGGAGTGTATCATTTTTTTAGAAGCTGTCTAAAACACTCTGCGCTCCACCAAAAAAAGAAGTGACAAAATGGCTCACCTTTGAAATCGGACATGATGCATGTCTCTCCTGAGAGAAGAGTGCGGAGAGAAGCCGCAGAGAGAAAGTCTCGATAAATACAGAGAATGACACCCGAGAAGGAGAGGAAAAAGGCAGAGCCGAGACTAGCATTTAGCCCATGCATCAGGCTACAGGAAGCCACATTGTGTACACTTCAGTAAAAAAGGAGCAACCATGAACAAAATACGACATCAGTATGAATAAATCTACCACTTATCGATCACTTTTACCTGCTTTTGGCACGCTGACGTGCACGTCAACGAGCTGAGATGAACTGCTAATCGTGCAATCAATTAAAAAAGAATTTCTCAAAAGAGTCACGCGCTAGCTCGTTCTCTCAGGGGTGCACTTTGGGCAGAACGGCCCCCGGTGTCTCCAGGCTAGGGCCAAAGCAGCTAGCCGTCATCCGCAAGCGAGCAAGAGCAATCTGCTTTTTCATTTTTCAGCATGGCCAGGCCCAGCCGGAGATTGATCGTCACATATGGCCCCAGAAAACAAACTGTCAATACCTTGAGCGCTGGAGAATTTGAACAAATAGCCGCCCTCCCATTCAAGCTGCTCATTGCGTCCCATTTAACAGATTTTATTGACAGTTTCCTTCTTGTAATTAAAGGGAAAACTACTGGCCAGCAACCAAGATAAAGTTCAAAGATGGGGTCAACACAAAGGGAGCCAGAGGGCCATGGTGTGACTGTCGATGGTGGACAACATCAGAGCCTGTTATTGACATGCAGGTGCATAGTGATGGGCTCCTTACTTAAGAGGCATCTGAGCAGAGACTTATGCTAATTCGGAGAGGGGCCACAGACGTGCTTTTGAAGGGTTTCAAAGAGGGTGGGGAGGGGTGGGAACAATATTTGGTGTGTTGCTTTTGTTGAGTATGTGTGCGAATAGAGAAAACAAAACATGAGAGAAAGAAACACAGAGATCTTGAGATATCTCTTGAGCTGTACATGGATAACTCTACAGCTACATCGGTCTTTAATACTCCAATAAAGGAGATGCAAACAGCAGGGAGTTGAACTATACATTATCAGCAGCTATTCTTTTTATAGGAATGACAAATAAACAAACATTGCTTTAATTATGCTGATGAAGAAAATTTCAAGAGGCCTCAAGTGTCCTTCAAGATAAACGCAGCATCGTATTTTCATTTGCCCTTCGATTGATGTGAATGATTTTGTTTAATGATTTTGTCAGGAAACAGAGACAATTTGAACAATGTATAATTTAATAATACGTAGACTTTAAAGGGCACCTATTTTACCCCTTTTTTAAGATGTAATATTAATATTATGGTTCTTCTGAGTGTGCCAGTTTAGGTTCAGTTCAAAACACAATTCAGATTTTTTTTATTATGATGTGTTAAAAAGTGTCATTTTGGGGGCGTGTACACAGTTCGCTGTTTTAGGGGCGTGTTGCTTCACATGAAAATTAGTTTCGACTTCCCGCCCAACTTAACAAGGGGGCGGAGCCAAGAGCTTCCTATGGCAACAGACAGAGAAAAGCAACATGAGTGAGAGGACAAGACCAAGCAGAGACTACAAAATCATTTGTGTCTTTGTATAGTTTTACAGCTAATTGTGTGCTAGTTTAAAGCTCCGAGCTTGTGCACCGAGACTTGCGGTGCCGATGTGTGTCCCGATAGAAACTTATGTTTAGAATTCAGAAATGCATGCCGTTGTGTGTCGCCGAGCGGCGCTTCTGGTGTACGACCTGCTTGAGGCTATAACTAAAGGGCGCCATACACCGGATGCGCCGCTCAGAGCCACGACACACCAGACACGCACATTCGCATGTTATTTAAAATGAATAGTAAGGCAGAATAGTGAGCGAACCCCCCCAGTCCTCACTTTCATCCGCGACACGCACCCCCTCTCTCCCGGTACTCACTTTCATCCGCGACACCGCGAAATGCATGGCGCTGCGCGTCGTTAGCTCGTTATTTCCAATGGAGGGACGCGCACGTGAGGCAATGCGCTCGCACTTTCCAGCTGCACCTAGTTAAGATGACAGGGAGCTTCTGTGATCGTGAGAAATGCAAACCGCTGAAGTTTAAGGAAGACCTTACATCTAAAAATAGAGCAAGGGTGTTTCTTTGGTTACGTCGCTTTGACTCATACGCTGAAAATGGCGGATGTGAAAACAAACTGAGCATATGGTAATGCGCACCTGTCAATCAATATTGGTGGGGGGGGACTGCACTCCTACGTAAAGTTGCGGTCAATCTCAAAACCGCTCCGATTGGTCCACCGTTTTTATGTTATAAAATTGAAAAAAAAGGACTGAGTGTGCTAATATCACCACAATATGACAGTCTATACACTATACCTACACATATGTCTGTCTAAACAGCTTAAAAAAGTAGATTTTTCATTATAGGTGCCCTTTAATTAAAGAAGACACCATATTTAGGATAAAGTTAACGAAAAGGACAGATAAAATTGTGCAATTTGGTGAGATACCAAGTTGCGATACCTTATAAGATACCATATTGAGATACCTTATAAGATACCATATTGCAATACCATATTGAGATACCTTATAAAATATTTTCATTACTATTATTAGTAATATTTTTTTAATTATTGTGCGAGAATTATTTTTAGACTTTTTTTGTTGGCACTTTTCTTTTATGCTGTGTTCACACCAGACACGGCAAGCGTGGATAAATCGCGCTGTTCGCGTGTAAATAGATGCGTGAACATTTTGAGTTTACTCGCTTTATTTGCGCATCAAATTCGCTTCACTCACGCCTCAAATTCACTTCACAACAGATGCGGATTCGCGTGATGGGCAGGGCTTCTCTCTGCCCGGTGACTCTAGCTTCGTTGCTAAATGGCTAACATGGATTTTATTGAAAGAATAGCTGTGTGCTTTATGAAGGCTGAAAAACAGCGTTGATTCTTTTGGAGCTGTGTCTGAGTCCACTAGATCCTTTCAGAGGTGCACCCAGCTCTATGAGTACATAAACTCCTCCAGAAACCTAACCTGGATGATGGAAGCTTTTAGCGGTGCTTCTGACTGAGCCGAGCCCAGTTTGATAAACCGTTGTCAGTGTCGGCAGAAGGATTTTCTCTCGGGACACCAACAACAGGCACTACGTCATAATCATGCCCGCACAAACGCAAGCTCCTGATTGGTTAACGCAGCGCAAATGTCCGCTGAAGTTCAGATTTTCCAACTCGAGCGAGTCTCGCAAAAAATCGCACCGCAGGATGTCTATTTGCATCTTTGCATTGACTTAACATGTAAATCACTCGACCTTGACGGTTCTTCCGCTTCTGGTGAGAACGCAGCATTAAAATGTTGTATATCAAGACAATTGTTTTGAATTTTTATTATTTTTTTCTTAAATTATAGAAGATACTGTAATCATAGTATGGATAAATTGCTTTTACAATTCATTTATGAATACATTAATAAACCTGGACAAAACTAAGGTATAATCACATTGACCCAGTTTTAGAAACACAAATGACACAAATCGAACAGACAATAGTGCCTGCTCTGACTAAAATCTAGTTTTACCTAAAACTCGTTTTACCTGAATTAGCCAGGGCTATAGCTTTAAGAGTGACGAATTCTTCCTTCTCCAGCTTCATGCTCTTGTACTTCTTCACCAGCTGAAGAATGGCATTATTCAGGTCGAGCAGACCCGCCAGTTTGGACTGATCCTCATCCATGATGTAGTCTTCAGCGTACACCAGCTTGTCCTCAAAAGACAGTGAGCGATAGACGACACGTAGGATCAGGATCTCCATCCACGCACTCTGCAGAAGACTCATCTGATCTGCCAGCGACAGTGTGGAAAACCCTGAAAAATGACAAAGAAAGAGACCAACTCAATGTCAAATCATTCCAATTAACATTTATCAGTGATACATGACAAATTCAATGTGTTAGTGTTAGTAGATTTATATTATTACATTTATAAGCAATCTTATATTTTTCAACCCTCCTTCCCCCCAAAACGTTCTGCTCTTCAACTATACAAAACTTTATACACTTCTGTAACAAAAACAAATCTCAATATAACAGAACATTTTATTATATAACACTCATTTTAGATCATTCAAATTTTATTTGTCACATTCAGAGTCTTACGCAGTATGATATGTAGTGAAATGTTTACACAACGCTCGTGATGCTAAGCCCATGAATATATAATGGCTGTCTAGTGTACAATTCAGCATCTTTGCTTAAGAAATGGGAGCTTAAGAGATGGAATAAAATCTCAGTCCTGAAGAACAGAACGAGGAACCTCAGAACATCATCAGTCTCAGTGCTGCAGGTGGAAATGCAGAGGAACTTTAGAAATATAAAACACCTAAATATGGTGTACTGGTGTTTTTAAGGGGGTAATCTGAGACTCTTCCAGGTAAAAAGAAAAAAAAAACCTTGGGAAATTGTCCCTACAGTACAAATAATAGATGAATTGTAATTTGTAACTCGAAGAGAAACACAAGTTACCTTTGGGTTACAAGTACAACTGACTTAACTATTAGGCCACAACTTCCCCCTATAGGTGAATAAAGTGGCATAGAAAAGTTGTTGCTATTAAACATTGTTTACTTCCCTAAGTCAATTGAATGGTGAAGGGATTGATTCAATAGGCCTGTTGATGGAAAGTTTGCAAAAAAACTTCATGCTCCATTTTAAAATATTTTGGAGTATTTTTAAAATACAAAAGTACAGTATATTATTTTGAAACATTTGTGGCTGCTGTATTTTGTAGTTTAGTTTGATACACTTAAAATTGATGTATTTGGTATTTTATTGTTAAATACATTTCAATGCCCATCCCTGACAACAATAACAATAAGAAAATTGAATCTAAAGCAATAACAGTAAGAATCTAAATCATTCCCCCTTACACTGCTATATATCCTGCCATAACTTCGTTAGTTTAAGTTCAGCTTTATACAATGAGATTTTGAGTTCACTCAACTTTTGTTTCAGTTAAGTGCAATTAATTTAATTTAACATTAAACTGTTCAGTCTTACAGTGACCAATGCCAGAGAATCTGAAAGTTAAACATTCAGCCTTAAATGTAAAGTTTGTGCCACTAAATGAAAAAAGCTCAGTTGGTTAGTTTGGAAGCATTGAGAAAAAGAGCTTAGTTGAACTCGATGAAATTCAACATTCAGCAGCGATGCATACAGTAAAAGCTCGATTGGTTGTCAGAAGTATGTGTCTGCTTAAGTAAGGAAGCATTGAATAAAGAGCCAGAAAAAAGAGCTCGTTCAACTCAATGAGGAACGTTCAGCTTCAAATCAACATTCAGCGGCGATACATAAAAGCTCAATTGGTTGTCAGAAGTTTTCAGTTGCGTTAGTAAGGAAGCATTGACATTCTGGAGGTGTAATGGAGAGGAAAACTCCAGCGGGAGCGAACTGAGGGCCCTCGCACGAGCCTTGGCTCTCATCTGCTGGCGCGCTGCAGGCCAGGGGGCATCCTGAGGGAGGGCACTCCTTATCTCCCCCAACATGCAGCATGGATCAATTCTTCCCATCACACCAACTGAAAGACTAATTGCTTGCCTCAAACTCCATCTCCTTCCTCCTCCCCCAACTCTACACACACTTTTCTCCGCTTTTCCTCTCTTTTTTTTCTGGAAATTTTTGAAGTTCATGTTCGTGAATTTCGTTTGAAGCTGACTATCATGGGGCTTTTGTCTGTCTAAAACATGGTTCTAGGTATAAGGAACATACTTAATAGTGAAGTACTAGTTGATGCTTCCTAGTATGGCGATCTTTAAAATAAGGGCGCCAGCAAGAAACCTTTTTGGTTCCCTAAAAACCTTTTAGAAAAATGTTTTCATGTTAATAATCAAAGTATTGATATTTTTATATATAAAGTAGCTTTTGTGGAATTAAAAGGTTCTATTGTTGTTGAAGGTTATACATAGAACCATCAATGCCAATATTGCATTTTATTTTGAGGCTAATAAAATAAGTTTATCACTTTAACACTACCAGTGTTAAATACTAGGAATGTCACAATCAGGTTTTTTTGCCCTCGAGTCTGAGTTATTAGATTGTGAGTATCCACCGATACCGAAACCCGATCCGATACTTCTATAATACATAAAAAAATTAAAGAAGAGCGAAGAAACAGATCCAGGATAGTTCTTATTTTTTATTTAATTCACCTTATTTTAACATTCAACAACTCTGTTAACAAACAAAACCCTTCTGTGAGGTAGCTTGAACAATCAAGTAAGATAATAACATCAATTCTTCACTTTTGGACTTTATTGCAACAGTAAATATTTAAAAAAATCTAATATAAAAACAAATAGCACCTCAACTTAAAATACTCGGCAGGCAATCCCAACTTTACATGTTGTCGTCAACAACTTTATAATACCTCCAGACCACAGACATACTCGCGCTTTCCTCTTCAAGCAGCTTCTGTGTTCTACATTGCCGGCATTTAACCAATAGCGTCTCTGCAACAAAGCGATATCATGCCGCACACACTGCTGTTTCTGTGTGAACTCAAAAGAGAGGTGTAACTCTGTGCCACTGCATAACTATAGATGTGTTAAAAAATAATGAACATATATGTATGTGTATATATATATATATATATATATATATATATATATATATATATATATATATATATATATATATATATATATATATATATATTTATTTATTTATTTTTTTATATATATATTTGAGTCCTGATCGGGAGGTAACGTCTGATTCTGAAACTTTGTGATCGGGCCCAATTTTCAATCACGTGACCGGACATCCCTATTAAATACAATAAAAGAAATGTTTATAAAAATATTAAATGTATGAATATTAATAATAGAAAATATAATAAAAAAATAAATAACCTAACTTTCTAAATTCCCTTTAAGTAAAATAAAAAAGTAAATTATTAACAACATGAATACATGAATATATTTAAAACAAAAAATAAAAACATTTATGCTAAATTTAAAAACAAAACAGATGAAAATTAATGGCTAAATTAAATGATTATTAAAAGTTACTGTATACAAAAATAAAGCAAATAATTATGAATTATTATTTTTATATATTTTGCTGAAATAAATATTATTATAACTTGAATGAATACATAAATAGGCAAATAATTTAATTAATTTATATCAATTTACTTCTTTTTTATGTCTGTTTTATGTACAAACCGCATAAATGCATTGGAGCTCTCCATCAGTTCTAAAGGTGAAAAACAGGCACAACAGCACCTGTTGGTATTGGACCTTTTCGTCTCATCTCAGTGGTTTTGCTCTTCCCAGAACAGATGAAGCGTCTCTGTTTGCGACAGTACGGGGGCTAATCTGAGTGGCGGGGGAACGAGACGAAAGAGCTGCTCACCAACATCTGTTGTGCAGAAATGCCTTCAGAGAAAGACAGCAATTCTGCTCATTTCTTTTATTTTGAAATCTCCTTTTTTTGCGAGTTAATCACTAATGGCAAGGAGCTCATTAGGTATAGGTTTGGGGCTATTGTTTATACCAACTGCTAATTTATTATCCCAAACTGTTAACATCTCTGATCTCATTAGAGGCAGACTAAGAGCTGGTGAGCAGTTGGTGCCTCTCCTGGCCTGCTGGTGCAAGTGTGCCCAATGCCAG
This sequence comes from Danio kyathit, assembly GCA_903798195.1. Taxonomy (NCBI): domain Eukaryota; kingdom Metazoa; phylum Chordata; class Actinopteri; order Cypriniformes; family Danionidae; genus Danio; species Danio kyathit. The sequence continues at coordinate 35,800,504 of LR812535.1, forward strand.
TTGGCAGGGCCATCTTCTACTACTTAATAAAATCATCAAAAGGGATTAAGCCAAGAATTTCTTAAGGGGGTCTAATGCAAGACTGCGGCATTCTTACAAACACACTGGCCTCAATGAAAGGTGGCACAGGCTAAAAATAAGATCACACGCTCAAGGCCTCCTTAGAGGTAAGTGTAATCCTTTACTAATGTTGATCATTTGGAAAAATATCCACTGACATATTTCGGATCACTGCACATACGAAAGGGAATATTCATTTACATGATAAATCAAAATGATTTTGACTGTAAATTGTATTGTTATTCTATTATTTATTGCATTTCTAAGTGGCTTTTTTGTTTGATTTTTTAAGCTCATTTGTTCAAAGTTCTTTTCACCAAAGCATTTTTCCTTGTTTTTTTTCAGTTTTCAATGGAAAAACCACACTTTTTAAAATATTGGTCACAGAATGTTGAAGAATGTTCGTCTTTAATTAAAATGCAGCATTCATCACTTGTCACTTTTAGCCAGCCATCCAATCACATTGGTGGAGGGGCGGGACGAATAGACCATTTCAATGTGGTCATGTCATTGGCCCATGAACATTTCCTGCTTGTTATCAAACTATTTCATAACTGGAACAAGAGGCAATTCAATCATAACTTAATGTTTAAACAGCTATCATAACATTATTTATCAACATGTGGCTCTTTTTGGATTCTCGGAATCTATAGAAGTTTAAAATGTAAAACAGGAAATACGTTGGGACCACTGGCTGCGTCCGAAACCGCATACTTCCATACTATACAGTACACTAAAATCAGTATGCGAGCCGAGTAGTATGTCCGAATTCATAGAATTCGAAAATTAGTATGCGAGAAGTACCCAGATCACTTACTACTTCCGGCGAGATTCTGAAGTGCGCATCCCATGGACGCTGCGCTATCCCATGATGCCCCGCGAGAGAATTTATGAATGGACGTGAATCGACGCAACTGACGCAGGTAGGTCACGTGACCATGACAAAATGGCGGATGTAGTACGTCCGAATTCCATTCATACTGCTCACATTCATACTGTATAGAAGGTACTTTTCTAACGGCCGAGTAGTATGTTTAAATTCAAATGCAGTACCTACTGAGTAGTAGGCGGTTTCGGACGCAGCCACTGTTTTTGTTTATATCCCTCAAAATAGTCTATACCAAACCAACCAACTGTCACTACATAAAATGAAAATGTACAAAGAATTTACTCGTACTCAAATGGTTATAAACCTTTATGAAAACCTGTAACTGTTGACATCCATAGTATAAAAAACAAACATTACGGAAATCAATGGTTACATGTTTCCAGCTTTCTTCAAAAATATCTTCTTTTGTGTTCAAACTGGTTGAGAAGCAAAAAAATCAAATAAAAAAATGGAGGAGAACTTAATAATGCTGGTTCTGTATCAAATGTTCCTCTTTTAGCATTAGCCTTTATGACACAAGAATCTCAGAAAAAGATTAAAACTACAATTCTGTGTGTTAAACTAACTCTGAGAGTTTGGACAACAGTTACAAAAACACTAAGAGGAATGGCAACCGTATCGAGTTATGTCTATAGCAGATAACCCTGAGTTGTTACCGTCTATATGGGATGACACTTTTAAAACATGGTGTGATAAGGGTCTCAGGATAATTATTTATTTAATTAATAGTTATTTAATGAAAATACTATGATTTTCTTAAAAAAAATTATGTTGTCATCAAACGATTTCTTTTTATACTTACAATTAAGAAGCTATATTACAAATCATAAAGTAAAGGAAATATTAAAAAAAAAAGTCCCAACTAATTTGGAACAGTATTTTATTGATATATATATATATAAAAGGACTACATAAAAGACGTGTCACACATATATAATAGACTGATTCTGGATTCAACAGATAATAACACTCGTAATATTAAAGCAAAGTGGAAATCTGAACTTAACGAAAAAAATGAGGATGAGATTTGGGAAAACATATGTTCAGAATCTCATGAGGGGATCAATAGCCATAACTGGAAAGAGTTTGACTGGAAAACCAAAATTAGGTTTTTTAGAACACCATTGATGGTGTCAAAATATGTTAACAGTCCACAGTCAGAGGAATGCTGGAGGGGTTGTGGGAATGTAAGTAATCCCACACATATATTTTGGAAATATCCGAAGTTACAGGCATTTTGGCAAGGGGTAAAGATTGAGATAATGAAAATGATGCAGTTTGATCTACCATTTACTCCCCTGTTTTTCTTGCTTGAAGGGATACCCCAGGATGTATATAATAAAAACCAGTGATATTTACTACATATACTTTTACTAAGTGCAAGAAAGACTAAAATAAATTGAATGAGGCCACATCCTCCAACAATAGCACAGTGGACGGAAAGCCTGAATCAATATATAGAATGGAATATATGACTGCTCAACTTCAATTGAAATCGGACATTTTTAACAAAGATGGGCACATGTTACTACAGTATGTATCTGAACATGGGAACAGGACATAGTATTCCCAGCAATATCCTTTGAAATTTAAAATGATATACAGTTGAAGTCAGAATTATGAGCCCCCCTGAATTATTAGCCCCTCTGTTTATTTTTTCCCCAATTTCTCTTTAATGGAGCATTTTTTCAACACATTTCTAAACATAATAGTTTTAATAACTCATTTCTAATAACTGATTTATTTTATCTTTGCCATGATGACAGTAAATAATATTTTGCTAGATATTTTTCAAGACACTTCTATGCAGCTTAAAGTGACATTTAAAGGCTTCACTAGGTTAATTAGGTTAACTAGGCAGGTTAGGGTAATTAGGCAAGTTATTGTGTAACAGTGGTTTGTTCTGTAGACTATCGGGAAAAAAATTGCTTAAAGGGGCCAATAATATTGATATTGAATATTAATATTAATATTAAAATGGTTCTTAAAAAATTAAAAACTGCATTAATTCTTAAATGTTAAACATCATTTGGGATATATTTAAAAATGAAAAAAAAAAATTTAAAGGGTGGCTAATAATTTTGACTTCAACTGTATGTGTCTTTTTGTAATTTGATTTGATTTGCTGGTAGTGTTACTTGTTGTTATTATTATTATTATTATTATTATTATTATTATTATTATTATTTATTCCTTTTTTTTTAAACCGCTGCTGTCACTGACTGTTTAGTTCTGTAAAATGTTTTAATGTATAAAAATAAAGTTAAAAAAATAAATTAATATTGCTCTACTGTACATTGTGCCAATATTTTTAGTCATAAACAAATGACTGCTGAAATCACATAAATTCTGTTACAGTCACCAACAACATCTCACTCTCCATAAAAAAATGCTCCAAAATTCTATTAATGCAAGCAAACACACTTATTTGAGCAATGTGCAGGAGAATGTCGGCAATATAAAAGAAAACCAATCAAACAATATTAATGCATGCAAAACTTAAATTCCATAGTAAACTCGTTTATGCCAAGTTGCTCATATTTGGATGTAGGGTCCTTCAAAAGCCATTATTGACCCCTGAAGACAACATTATTGACCACTACAAGTACAGTACATGTACTTCACAAATAAATGTGTTGCTGCTATGACCACATCAACACCGGATCAACCAATGGAAGACATGAGTAATGCTTTCGGTTGCTGACATCACAAAAACCCGTTCATCAGTAGAAACAAATCACATTAATGACGGAAGACTGAAGACACTATACATGAAGACCAACAGAGGGACAAAGAGAATGGGAGCACGAGGGACAAACGGAGAGCAGGGGGCGGGTGTGGAGTGGCAGATGGACGGAGCCCATCGCCTAGAGCTCCCCCTGTGCCACTCCCAGCCCTCCCTCTCAGACACTGCTGTTAGTAAATAATTAGATTTACACATTCCCCAATCTCCACACATCTCTCCGCAGAATAATTAAAAGCCGGATGATTAGTTTATTGAGTGGAAGGAAGAACTTTTTTTTCCCTCCCTCTTTATTGAGGTCCATCAATGATTTTATCAGGGGGCTCGCGCTTTTACGGTTGTCATGCCAGTGCAGGCATCCAATTTTTCTTATCTCCCTGATTAATACAAATGCTGTTTCAGGACGCATTAATTAACAGATACAAATCTACGTTCTCATGGCCGGATCGATAAAGAGAAGAAAAGAGCCATCAATGTGAATTTACTGCTGATGATGGAAAAGGTTCTCTATTGACATTTACGCGAGGGCAAACTTTAAAGATGCATTTTTTTTCCTCCCTCCTTTTCATCTGTTATTTCATTTCACAAAAGAGCTCGGCGGCGACTGTGATTACAGTTCACCTTTGGACGCTTTGCTGCGTGAGAAAGGATCCAAAGAGTCGAATTAAAGCGTATCGCTGTCATTTCAGCTGTGGTGAATGTGTACAACCCTTTTCCCAGAGGACTTCCTGTAACAAGAGGAAGTGTATTGACTCGGTGCAGGCATGACACTAGACAAGGAATGACTTATGTGTGTATATATATATATACACATACACACACAGTTGAAGTAAGAATTATTAGCCCCCCTTTGATTTTTTTCTTTTCTTTTTTAACTATTTCCCAAATGATGTTTAACAGAGCAAGGAAATCTACTAATTTGGACCTTAAAATGTTTTTTAAAAAAATTAAAAACTGCTTTTACTCTAGCCAAAATAAAACAAATAAGACTTTCTCCAGAAGAAAAAAATATTATTAGACATACTGTGAAAATTTCCTTGCTCTTAAACATCATTTGGGAAATATTTAAAAAAGAAAAAATCAAAAGGGGGGTTAATAATTCTGACTTCAACTGTAAATAGTTCTGTCTGGATTTTGAATCTGATAGCCGTGCGATATTCTGCAAATAACAGTACTCGTCCAGCCTCTTCACCCTTGTGTATTACTCCGCCACATAGAGCGACAAGCAGAGGTCGCTTTACAGTTTGACAAATATTGCTGCGGTTGGACAACATAATGTACTTTTGAGGCTTTTTTAGTCGAGAATGTAGTTGTTTAGATTGCAACTATGCAGTTTATTTATAAGGATAGTGCCTATTTTATTCATAATTTCGGAGAGACAGCGCGTCTACGGCCATTAGCCTGTTATTGAGCAAAGCAAAGACAGTTGACCTTGTCCAGAGACTGCATAATAAGTCGTTAAAACAGCATAATTTCTAACTACAGCTGATCAAATCAACTGGTGACTTTTTAAGTTGATCTCTCTCTTTTGTAAGTTGTAATGCTGTATTTATACCATAGTAATTGCAGTGTATTAAGTGTGAGATGGGACTCATGAGCTGGGAGTGTGAGATGGGATGTGTTTTGTGTTGGCCACTCTTTGTATAACCCCTATCTGTTTTTTTCTAAAGGTCTCCTGTTTTCGTTACTGCAGACTAGTTCAGTAAAAAGAAAGAAGAAATCCCAGCATGTGTTTAGCGTTTTTCCTTATCGCAAACACAACAGTAATCTGGTAGTGTTTGCGCTGCTTTGGCTTTTGGGGTAATTATTGTGATCTCCCGATTGCAACAGAGAAATACTGGGAAATCTCAGATGGAATTTCATGCTGTTCAGCCTTAGAATCTTAAAATATCAGCAAAATCACCCGTTCACTTTAGACATTACGCTAGAGAATCATTCAAATACTAGCTCTAAAGTTACGTGTGTAAAGTAGCAACGGTTACTGCTGTTCTGACGTCATCTGCAGATGTGAATGAATGGCGGAAGTAAGTAGACTCTCCTTTTTGATTTTCTTTTTATATAGAGGATTGTGCCATCAAATTGTTATATAAACGCAATATCACACTCGTAGCAGTGCGATATGACTTTATATCATCACCGGTGGGACACTAGGGCCGCCTCCCACCAGTGGCAATATACAGCCATATCGCACTGCTACGAGTGTGATATTGTTCATATATATAGATATACTGTATATATACACAATGAAATATGCAGATGTAATATGTTAATTGTCTATTATATCATTATATAATTAAATAATATGATCAATAAGTCAGAAAATACATGTTTTTTGACATACATATGCTTTTAATGTTTTATTTGAAATCTTTAACATGTTATGCAAAATTCAGTTTGATATTTTAAATCAATAAAAAATGAAGGCAGGTTTTTAAAAATGTATGCTCAAATAAATAGTGTTTATTAAATAGTGTCATCTTTTCTTGTTTTTGATGTAGTTTGCTAATTTATGCAAGTATTTATTTATTTACCTTATTTATTTATTTTTTTTATTTTTTGTGCTTGAAAAAACAAGCCATGTAACTCTTGATAACGGTCCTTTTTATTTGGCAGACCCAAAGCAGACTGCCCCATCCTGATGACACACGGGCATTATCTGATCCAGCGTTCAATCTCCAGTAACGTCCTCTCAATTTAACTCTCTTAGCCTGGAGACCAGCTTCAGCTCAGACTCTCTCTCTCTCTCTCTCTCTCTCTCTCTCTCTCTCTCTCTCTCCCTCTCCAGCAGGACTGAAGGGGATTTTGTCACTAGCACAATCTTTCTTCTCCTCTCTATCTCTCTTTTCTCTCAGTAAACTGATGCACTTTATGTGAGATGGGGAGGAAAGGCTAAGCATGTGGATCTGTGAGGGTTACACCAGTAGAAGGTATCTGATGGCTGAGGCCTTGTGAAACCTGCAGTGGCTTTTCAGATGAAATAAGCATTGAAGCAGCGAGTAGCACAGGCTGACAGAAAGAGGCTGCGGTGCAACCATGCGAACTTAACCCCTACCGGGCAGGACTGCTCACCACCAGGCCTCACAGCAACCACCGGCCGTCCGTCTGCCAAATCTTTTCTGACTGCACGTTTACACACTGAGAAGGCCCGCCGAGACAAACGCACACACACACACACACACACACACATAGGCAGCGGTTCCTCCTCGTCGTCGTCTTCCTCAAGGCACACTTCACCTCAGCAGCTCTGCTTAGCCGTCATATATAAACACACGTGTGCTCCAATCCTCCGTCTCACTCTCAGCAACACCCCTGTTTATTTTCTCATGGTTGCAGGGTAAATGAACACGCTTGAGCAATGAGAATCAGAGCTATTCTTCATGCCGGCCACGCTGGATGTTTATTTGATGTATCCTGGCTCCCTCCTGAGCTCCTGTGTGAATATACACTCTCTTTGCTTTCACACTTTGTCAAGACGATGATGACACGGCGACTAATCTACTTGTAAAAATAGTGCTGGGAGACCGAAGGAGAGGCTTAGTAATATTAGTAGCCCAAGTTGTCATGTCGCCTTAAGAGAGCAGCATTTAATAATAATAATAGTAATAATAATAATAATAATAATAATAATTATATATATATATATATATATATATATATATATATATATATATATATATATATATATATATATATATATATATATATATATATATATATATATAGGGTACAAATTATACATAGACGATCAGGAGGGTCAACATTTTTGGTAATATATTAGTTTGTGTAATGCTTCAGTGAATCAAATGTATGTATTTATTTAAATTACATCTAATTTATTAATTAAACATATTTAAGTTTTCAGTGTTCTCTGGGATATTTAGTGTATTCTGACCTACAGTATCCTCTGATTAGCTATTTCAGAGATTACTGTAGGTCAAACAATACAAACTACGTGTCTAATTTGACTTTACTTTTAGGCTATATCTAGAAACAAACACATATTTTATAAGAAAAGTGTCTTGTGAACACTTATGATGTGCATCGGTGCTCTAGATCTGCCTGTGTCAGATTATTTTTTTTTTGCATAGACTGATTGGTGCGATTATACATGCACAATGGTATGAACCGTTATAGGTGTAGTTGATTGTGTATATATTATCTATTATTTTAATTATTAATATTATTATTTAAGATCAATATATATATATATATATGTACAGATCAAAGCAAACTATTTCGAGGACTGACACCCCATACATTTTGACGTCCTTCAGGGGTGATCAAGTATTAATTAGGAGGGTCAATACCCCCCAAGCCCTCCTGTAATTCACACATTGTATATACACTGTAAAAAAAAATCTGTAATTTTATGAAAAAAATAAATAAAAAAAAGTAAAATAATGGCCATTAAATTACAGAAATTTACCGTAAAATAACAGACGTTAAATTACAGAAATTTACCAGAAATTTAAATGTAAAGAAATGTCTGTAATTTAACATATGTTTTCTACAGTAAATTTCTGTAATTTAACGTCTGTTATTTTATGGTAAATTTCTGTAATTTAAAGTTCGTTTTCGACAGTAAATTTCTGTACTTTAACAGGCGCTATTTTACGGCAAATTTCTGTAATTTAACGGCTGTTATTTTACTGTAAATTTCTGTAATTTAAGGTCCGTTTTCTACAGCATATTTCTGTAATTTAACGTCTGTTATTTTACAGTAAATTTCTGTAATGTAACGGCCGTTTTCTAAAGTAAATTTCTGTAGTTTAACGTCTGTTATTTTACAGTAAATTTTTGTAATGTAACGGCCGTTTTCTACAATAATTTCTGTAATTTAACGTCTGTTATTTTACGGTAAATTTCTGTAATTTAAGGTCCATTTTCTACAATAAATTTCTGTACTTTAACGGGCGCTACTTTATGGCAAATTTCTGTAATTTAACGGCTGTTATTTTACTGTAAATTTCTGTAATTTAAGGTCTGTTTTCTACAGCATATTTCTGTAATTTAACGTCTGTTATTTTACGGTAAATTTCTGTAATGCAACGGCCGTTTTCTACAGTAAATTTCTGTAATTTAACGTCTGTTATTTTCTGATAAATTTCTGTAATTTAAGGTCCATTTTCTACAGTAATTTCTGCAATTTAACGTCTGTTATTTTACAGTACATTTCTGTAATTTAACGTCTGTTATTTTATGGTAAATTTCTGTAATTTAACGGCCGCTATCCTGCAGCTGGGGTGCCAGAAAAAAAAAAACTTAAAATTACAGATTTATAAGATCTATAAGATCTATAACAGATGTTAACAACATCTTTAATACTAGTTTAGTAAGTAATGCATTAGGTTTAATTAGTACTTTTGATCTATCAATAAAAACAGTTTCAATGTAGTAACAGCAGAGAGCATTTTTTTTCAACTGATCAGTTAAGAAAACTATTCAATGACAAGATCTGTGCATGAATTAATCCTGGATGAGCTTTTGAATTAAAAATTGAATCAATGATTCAATCACTCACTCATAGGCTCACACATATTAAACATGTCAGACAGAAAAGTTTAAACCCCAGTTGGTTTCAGCAACAAATGTCAAGTCAGTAGGAAAACTCTTATAGCCGCTGAAATGCATTTGACCACAAGAGTGTCTACACCATGGAAGCTATCTACACATCATATGTGTTTTGGAATATGCCTGGGAGTGATTGAAAGTGGACTTGAATGTTGTTTCAGGCCCCTGTTTTAGTTCCAATAATTAGCATCATTCACTTTTAACTGGATATACATAAATGTCAACACCTGTAGATGCATTTATAATACATAGATACATATCCAATGTTTTGAGGACAATTCACAATTATACCCCCAACTGTTTAACTTTTCTACTACTGTGTATTAATAAAACACAATAAATAAATAAATGCCTACACTCCAAAATTGCTGGGTTGTCATAACCCAATGTTGGGTCATATATATGGACAAACCAAACATTAGGTTAAAATTTTAAGTTAAATTTAAACGATTAACCCAATATTTGGTTTGACCATATTTTACCCAATTTATTGAGTTATGACAACACATCATTTTTAGAGCGTATGCAGTATATTTGAGTCACTAGAACAGCTCCTTTGTAGTCCCAATCTCCAAATAAGCCATAAAAAGAATGTTTCTTTGGAAAACGTTCAGCTGATTGGTGATTACTCTAAGCTTACAGATAAGCCTGTGGTGAGGCTAATGATGCCAAAGGCCATGGTGAGACAGGAACAACCACCATGCCAGTCTCTGTCTGTCCATTTACTGCCCCAGCGAGGCTCCGAGACGCTCTTTCCTCACCAGCTAAACCAGCCATCTGCGAAAGCTCCTCCACCCTAACAACTCCCACCCAAATAAACGGCAAATATTAGCCTACAGAAGTCTCGCACAAATCAAAAAACAACATGAAAAGGCAAACAAGAGTGTTCTGCGTGTGTGTAAACAGTCGGGTCTTTAGTCTCCCTTCCCCCCTCAGTGAGGAGGTTGGGGGACACGGGGGAAGTGATGACAGGAGCCGCATACACATAAACCGCCGCAGCGCTCCTCTGTGCTTTTATCACCGGCCGCCTTTCATCTCCACAAAACAACACCAGTCGGAGAGGGAAAGAGAGAAAAATCACACTTTTTTAGGAGGGAAAACACATTAACACCGCCATAGCTGTCCACATCCATTTAGCGGCTAAGCAAATATTCACCTGTCAGTGTGAGGCACGCTGCCGTACAGCATTTACCGTGATCACATGCGTACCGCTATGGTGTTAAACAGCTGCTGGCTTCTGCTTTACCATTCAATAGACTTAAACAGAATAGAGTGATTTTCCCTCAGGCTTTTCTTTGGGAAAAATGGAATGGTGTTTTTTGCCACTTATTATTTTTTTCCATTTTGCGAGGATTTTTAGAAACTGAAAGTGAAAATAACATCCAAATGACATCCTTTATACCAAAGAGTTATTCTGTGGGAAGGTGTGGCAATAGGGTCAAAGGTTATCAACTGTGTCATTGGACTATAAAGAAAATAACAAATCTGCCATTTTATTGTTTTATTTTAAGCACATACTTTACTTGGCTGTACTGTGCTCAATTAATTGTTGTGTATTCTGTTAGTTTTGCCAATTAAATCATTTATTTTTTCAATGAACATCAATCAATCCTATTTTTTAACGCTTAAGCCGCCTTTCCACTGCACACAACATTTGGACATGAATGTCGGATTATGCCCACATGTGGCAATCGCACAGAATTTCCAATGTTGTCGTGCATCATGGGAGAGAAGCTGATTCTCATGGTGTCCAAAATAAAGTGCAAAAAGAGCCTTTATTCTCTGTGCATTCACCATGGTTGAATGAATGAGTGAATGAATGATTACTAGAAACTCGTATACCTCAAAACATTTTGGAGGGAATTCGGGCAAAAAAACCCTCATATTTCTCATCTCGACAGCACGGACCTGCTTGGACAACACTGGAACACATCACATCCGGTCGGCCGGTCGCATACGCTATAGTCGCAGGAGTTCACATATTTCAGCGTATCCACAGCTCAAATCGGATCTGAATTTTCTGCATACGGAGATGATCGGAACTCCACGCAGCTCCCGGACTACTCTCCAATGGAAATGAATGACTTCCGGTCTGTCGGTTGTCGTATGCAGTGGAAAGGCGGCTTTAGAAAAAAACTTTGCACAGCCAACTTACTAGGGCTGTGCGGTTAATCGAAATCGAATTGCAATCGCGATTTGAAATGTTGCAATCGCGATTTGAATCATGAATTGCAATCGTGATTTAAAATGTTGCGATTTGAAATGTTGCGATTTGAAACATTTATTGTATAAAAGTAATAATTATATACAATATATATATATATATATATATATATATATATATATATATATATATATATATATATATATATATATATATATATATATATATATACAATATTTTTTAATTTAATACAGAAGTATTAATAGACAAACTAATATCAAAGAAAAACAGCATTGGTAATATAGGAATATTTTGGTTTGAAAGTCACAGACACCGAACAAAACAGCTGTCGCAGAATTGTTGCCGTGACTTACAGACTATTGAGCTGAAGCTTGACTACAAAATTAAAGCACAAAGCAAATCGCAATATCTGTCAAAAAAAAAAATTGATATTTTCCCCAAATCGCACAGACAAACTTACTGTAATTTCCAGTGGATGAAATCAAATCTCATCATACATTATTTTTTCTTACTGAGTATCTTGTTTCACGTGGATATTTGTCAGATAATTGAGACCAAATCAGTTGCAATCTTGTTAATTGAATTGGTTTAGAAACAAATGCCATTTTATGTCCTGCTGCACGAGGTTTTTAATTGTTTGCTGTTGTCTTGCAGGATTTGCTCCAACCGGAGCAGAAAAGATGTTGCATCGTCGCGTTAGCATGGCTTCTTGATTCTAATGCACCTAATTAGCAATCGGCAGACTCTTAATTGCATACATTAAGGCCGATTGGTGGTGGAGATTAATTCTAAATATACCCAGACAGCTGGTTAAGATAGCATGGATTACTGTTCGGACTGTACTTTTCCACTTAATTGCGTATTGAAACGAGGCAGCAACAAGCACATGTGCCCTGGTGGTGGCAGCGGCGGAGAAGGGCGGCTGCTCCCCGGACTGTAATAAAGCATCCATGGCAGAGGCTCCACAGATGGAGTGACATTAACCACAGCCATTTCCAACAATGAAATATCAATATTTACATTTTAATTACACCTTTTTCCTATTTCCCCCCAGAGTCTCTTGAATGTAGACGTGCTTCTTAAGGGTTTTGGGTAGGAAGATGATATTATTAATTTCAAGCTCGACACGAATTTGGAGATTTTATTATTTTTTGGGGGAAAAAGTTAAGTTGAACTAATGAGATTATCAATGTGGCAAACAGATAAAATAAACATGTCCACTCCTTTCTCTCATGGGGCATTCTCTTCCCGATTTCCGTCTTACTGTTTGCGGGAATGGCAGCAGTTTTGTCCTATTCCTATTAGGAGGTATTAGTGCAGTTTACTCAGAGCTCTAGAGCTCTCCGACTCACTCCTGCGCCAGTTGGATGCCTTTGATGTGCGACTCCCCTTTGGGGGTCGGAGCGGTCCCGCTGGCAGAAACTGTTGAACACAACCACCGCCGTTCCATCAGGCACAAAAGGATGTGTTAGTAAAGGCCATAAGATGCACGAGTTGAGGGCTTAAGTCTGAGCCTCAGACGCCCCCTTAGTTTGCCACGGCATATAGTCAGGAGCGTGAGAGCAAATGTGTGTGCGCATACGGGAGGGGTGCGGGGCAAATACTTATACGGATTCATTTGTTTTCCCATGCTGATCGATAAAGCCTTTACGAGGCTGTATTGACAAACCCTATCTCATCTGGACGTTGTGGTAAAAAATAACACAGGAAAAAAAATACCTGATGATACATTCTTCTCCTAAACATGGAATAACTGCGATTACCGCAGCATATTATTTATATGCTTATCACTGGAGATTAAATTTGGGGGAAGAAAAAAACATCCAGATCTTTCTGATAGAGGCCTGACTGCATGGATTAATTTCATACTGGAGGATTAGCGTCTCTCTCAAACATGATCCGGCCAGACAAACAGAAGCAGAGGAATGTCCTGCATTTCCACAAACACTCGGCACGCAGACAGACAGGGAGTCTCGCGCTTAAAACGCACCTTAATGCTTCCGAGACAAGACATTACCCCATTCCACGGCAATGAGCACCTTTTAATTTCTGCAAAAGCCACGGCTGAAAATCTTAATTAATTGTTCCATACTGCTTCAGGGTCATTATGCAATGTAATAAAGGCCGTGTAATTATGAAATTTTACAGCCATTACTGAGGCTGATAGCTCGTATTTCATCATCAGGCGGGCCGATGGCTTTCCGGGCGCACGGCTCCAAGTGATGGACTGCACACAGATCTATCAGGCCCAAACAATAAGCTGGCCAGGCTGGCGTAATAGCTACCCACAGATGAAGCAACAGATAAAGATAAACTATAAATCCGCAGCACAAACCCAAATGCTGTTTAGCGGCTGGCGTGAGCGAGCGTTGAAGCTGCATTTGATTACGCAGTTGGAAATAAGGCAGTGGTGCGTGTGAAGGAAGTAGTCGGCCGTTGGGAATTCGGAAATGTGTGTGTGAGCGGTGAGGTAGAATGAACGGTTTATCATAACACATTTGAAGAATGAATGAGAATTCATGTCCAGTGTTGTTTTGGATAGGGCTGCGCAATATATTGTTTCAGCATCGATATCGCAATAGTCACATTGCAGCATATGCGATGTCCAGGTGGATTATAGTTGATCAGGTACAACAGATTGCCATTTCAAAGTTTATCCATATTGTAGTGAGAGTTAAGACATGTGACTATTAAGCATTTCAAGAGTTTATAAGCACAATAAATTATTATGATAGTAGCTTTAAAAATATTTTTTACATGTTCTGGGTCTGAATACAAGATCTGTGTTTGAATTAGGGCTGCACAATATTGGAAAAATCTGATATTGCGATTTTTGTTTTGTTGCATTATATATTGTTATCTGAATATAATTTCACCCGATAATAATAATAATAATAATAATAATAATAATAATAATAATAATAATAATAATTCCTTACATTTATATAGCACTTTTCCAGACACTCAAAGCGCTTTATACATTGGGGGGAATCTCCTCATCCACCACCATTGTGTAGCATCCACCTGGTGGAGAGGAGACAGAGTGATGAAGCCAATTATGATATGGGGATGGTTAGGAGGCCATGATGGACAGAGACCAGTGGGCAAATTTGGCCAGGATGCCGGGTTAAACCCCTACTCTATTTCGAAAGACATCCTGGGATTTTTTCATGACCACAGAGAGTAGGGACCTCGGTTTAACATCTCATCCAAAAGATGGCGCTCACTGAGCAGTATAGAGTCCCCTTCACTATACTGGGGCGTTAGGACCCTCACAGACCACAGGTTGAGTGCCCCCTGCTGGCCTCACTAACACCACTTTCGGCAGCAACCCATCCAGGTATTGACCAGGCGCAGCCCTGCTTAGCTTCAGTGGGCAACCATCAACCGATGATTTGAATAGCTCTGTTTGGAAAGATTTCACTCATTTAGCTGGACTTGGATGATGAAGTATTCTATGTGCTACATCTGCATGAAATATAATAAATTTAAAAGCATATAAACATGACAGAGCAAAAATAAAAGTTAATAAACGATTTTCTGAGGAGTCAAACAGTATTCAAGTACAGAAATTGAACAATCAAATGTAAATGGTCATTATTGTGTAGATAATTTTAAAAAATCATGTTTAATAATATCTTTATGTTTTAATCATTAATAAATAATCTAATCCTGATGTGAATATTGCAGGTACACACATTGTGATATCGATGCTCAAACGATATATTGTTCAGCCCTAGTTTGAATACTGTAAGACTCCTCAGAAAAGCACTATTTACAATATTTAATTTGTATCTGTGCTCTATTTTATTTATCTATGATTGTAATTTGTTAATTGTTTGTTGTGCAAAGGCACTACCGTATAATATCCTAACCAATCTAAAATTATGATTTCTCTCCAAATAGAGTAATTCACGTCTTCTGGTGAAATTGTATTTACTGTATGTCGCAAAGCATATTGCAGAAAAATTCTAATAACTGATTCATTTTATCTTTGCCAAGATGACAGTAAATAATATTTTACTAGATATTTTTCAAGACACTTCTATCCAGCTTAAAGTGACATTTAATGGCTTAACTAGGTTAATTGGGTTAACTAGGCAGGTTAGGGTAATTAGGCAAGTTATTGTATAACGATGGTTTGTTCTGTAGACTATCAAAAAAAAATATAGCTTAAAGGGGCTAATAATTTTGACCTTAAAATGATTTTCCAAAAATTTAAAACTGCTTTTACTCTAGCTGAAATAAAACAAATAAGACTTTCTCCAGAAAAAAAATATTATCAGACATACTGTGAAAATTTCCTTGCTCTGTTAAACATCATTTGGGAAATATTTAAAAAAGAAAAAAAGGGGGGTTTAATAATTCTGATTTCAACTGAATATATATTTTTTCCAATATTGAGTAGTCCTGGTTTTGGACCCCATTCACTTTCATTGTATGAAAATAAAATCTCATATTGTATTTTTAAAAAGAAGAAGTGGTTTTGATTGACATGGTGAGCAAATGATTCTATGATTTTAATTCCCGTGTGAGCTGTCTGTTTAACACACACATGCACAAAGAAATGAATATATAGACAGGCAATCTGCACTTGCTAATCTGGACGTTTGGCTATTTCAGAACAGAGAGAATAACAGAGTAATGCATGAAAGCATCGGTCATGATAAACACAAGGGCTTATTTGAGGAGGGCCACACTTTATGTGCAAAATATGCAGAGAGGAAAGAATGAGGGGAAAAGGAATATGCTGATGCCAGTTTTGCGAGACACAATGGCTCTTCGGCCTTAGAAGTACAGAAGGGGTTCTGTGGAGGGAAACTCTCTATACCTGAGGGACTGCAACAAAAGAGGCAGAGAGGGAAATTCAGAAGAGGAAAAAAAAGGAAGGGAGAACATTTTGGACACACTGAAGGTAGCAGATATTTAAATGCGAATTTACATTCAAATATGAAATATGGTGATGAGGAGGAGGACACTTAGATGTTGAGACGTCCATGCGTGAGAGTCTGTGCTGTATTTGAGCCGGTATTGCTTTTCAATCTCTTTGAATATGGACTGGCTAAAAACTCATTCAGGGTGAGAACATGGGTCAGTAAAAAAAAATGGATATATATATATATATATATATATATATATATATATATATATATATATATATATATATATATATATATATATATATATATATATATATATATATATATATATTTATATATATGGTCCATAAATATTTGGACATCAACACATTTCTAACATTTTTGGCTCTATACACCAACACAATGGATTTAAAAGGAAATGAAGATGTGCTTAAACTGCAGGCTGTCAGCTTTAATTTGTGGGTATTTACATCCAAATCAGGTGAACTCTGTTAGAATTACAACAGTTTGCATATGTGCCTCCCACTTGTTAAGGGTCCAAAAGTAATTAGATAATTGTCTTCTAAGCCGTTCCATTGCCAGGTGTGTGTTATTCCCTCATTATTCAAATCAATTATGCTGGTGTATAGAGCCAAAAATGTTAGAATTGTGTCAATGTTCAAATATTTATGGACCTAACTGTATTTATACATACAATTTTATTAAATACATAATATTATAAATGTGTATGTTATACTTAATATTTATTACATTAAAATAAAATAAAATAAAATAAAAGTGTCATGTCATTGACCCACTTATGCTCAGAGGTTTGTTCCCACTTCAGGTTTTCCATTAATCTACATATACGAAGCACTGTTCTGCTTTGCACCGTGTGAAGAGGACACTTTCTCTGTTGAAAATATGGCCAATCACTTTATTCATAAGCAACATACTGGGCATAACCATATACGGGCCGTGTCGCCTTGCCACCACATCGATAATAATTTACATCATGATTAGGCTGGCGTACAGGACCAAGGCAATATGTTGCACATCTTCGAGAGCTGCCTGTTTAACTCACAGCCTCATTGGAACGCTTACGTGTAAGCGTATAATTCCTCAGAGCCAACCGACAGCTCCAATTCAGTCCCATTTGATGGAGATGGCGCCCCCCTGAACTGATATTTTGGGTTGCCTTCTTTATGGGAGGGTCGTTTCAAGGCTGTCTGTGAACTTTGCTTGAACCTCCAGACCACCAAAAAAAAAAGAAAAGAAAAGAAAAATATCGTAATAAGATGACAGGCCTGTTCTACCTCCCAGCAAATCTGCTTCTGGAGATGGGAGGATTGAAATAGAGTTTGGTTTGTATAATTACGTCCATCTATCTTTATATTCCACTAGCATATCACAAATTGAAAATACTAAAAATTGACTGTTCATTCTGATGGTTAATGATTGGCGTAGACGCGCCGATGATTTATTGGTTACTTACTGATGTGACACATTTGCATCTTATTAGATGGAGATTACTAGGAGGCCCTTTCAGATTGCAGGACGCGGCCCTTCACAAACTGCCTGATGGATTGATTTGATTTGCAAATGTAATCAAACTAATAAGAGGGAAAAATGAGCAATAATGCCTTGTTTTTTCAACGGGCAATCACACAGGGCCGCCCCCCGCTGGCTGTGGGACAGACGCAGGGCCTGATGGGTTGGTACGAATGCAGTGCTGGTGAGAGGCCAGAAGGTTACTGTCACACATAGTCAGATCTCTTACAGTCTTTTTAAAACAAATAAGTCTTTATGAAGACTGACATGCAAGGGGACAGATAGACACTGGCATAATGCATGGTTTTGTCGTCTGAAAACAAATGCGAGTGTGAGTGCGAAGCATGATGCAAATCTGACTTCTGTCAGTTGCATTTCCAACAGGCTGAGACACATGTGTTTACATGTAAAGTGTGGTGTAGGAAAAGAGTTGTGTGGTCTTTCGGGTTGACAATCATTCCCATGTGCTGTGATGCATAGTTTATTAGTAAAAAGGGGAGGGGGGGTGAAAACAAGAACAGCTATATTCATTTCAAAATAGGAAATCAATGCTTAAATATGAAGAGCAATAATCACATTAATCATGTGTTGCTAACATAATCAATTCCTATTTGATTATGTGTTTTCATTATCCTATTTGATTATTTGAAACACACAACATATTGTTACTCTAGTTTATTGTTCTGTCTTAAAACATATGGGTCTATTATTATTATTATTATTAAATAATATTTATTTTGTCATGTGAATTTGTCTCATTGCTGAACAGAAAAAACTTTGTCTGAAATTCTCTCAGTGCTAACCCATATAAAAATCTGATTCATAGAAATATGTAATTCATATTTCGATTTTATATATATATATATATATATATATATATAATAAATGTCTCATATATACAACATTTATTTCGATATACAGTTGAAGTCGGAATTATTAGCCCCCCTGAATTATTAGCCCCCTGTTTATTTTTTCACCAATTTCTGAGAAGATTTTTTTCAGCACATTTCTAAACATAATAGTTTTAATAACTCATCTCTAATAACTGATTTATTTTATCTTTGCCATGATGACATATACATATACATAATATTTGACTAGATTTTTTTATTTTTTATTTTCATAATTTTTTTAACTAAAAGATTAAAGTTGCATTTGAGATGCATTAAAGCCATGTGCAGTTTAAAACTGTTTTTTTTTTTTTTTTTATAGCAGAAACTATTTTGTACAAATCTGTGGGTTTTTTTATATTGTCTTGTGGTCAAAATATATAAAAAAACCCTAAAACAGGATTCATATTTTCATGTTTGCAAGATTTCACTGAAAGTGTGTAAAAGCTATTTTGCTCACAAATTTCTAGGAAATGAAATAATTTAATAAAATATTTAAAAAGTTACAGTCATATTTGCATATATATATATATATTTATTTATTTATTTATTTATTTATTTATTTATTTATTTATTATATATAGATATATACAGTTGAAGTCAGAATTATTAGCCCCCCTTTCAACTTTGTTTTCTCTTTTAAATATTTCCTCAAATGATGTTTAACAGAGCAAGAAAATTTTCACAGTATGTTTGATAATATATTTTTCTTCTAGAAAAAAGTCTCATTTGTTTTATTTCGGCAAGAATACAAGCAGTTTTTATTATTTTTTTTAAAAACATTTTAAAGTCAATATTATTAGCCCCTTTAAGCTCATTTTTTTTATCGTTCACAGAACAAACCATCGTTATACAAAACTTTCCTTATTACCCTAACCTGCCTAGTTAATTAACCTAGTTAAGCTTTCAAATGTCACTTTAAGCTATATAGAAGTGTCTTGAAAATTATCTAGTGAAATATTATTCATCATGGCAAAGATAAAATAAATCAGTTATTAGAAATGAGTTATTAAAAATAAAATGTTTAGAAATGTGTCAAAAAAATCTTCTCTCCGTTAAACAAAAATTGGGAAAAAAATGAACAGGGCTTAATTCCGGGGGGCTAATAATTCTGACTTCAACTGTATTTTGTTAATAAACTAAAATAAAATTCTCCTTTTGTGTTTACATGTACAATTTGTGACACATGTACAATGTTCACAATATTATGTTGGTAAAAATTTTAATGAAAAACAAGTTGATAAAATGTTTTAATATATTGTGTCATTAAATTCAAATTAAATATTTCACAATGCTATGTTAAAATATCTGAAACATGCATACACCTGCTTATAAATGCTCTCCTCAAATATATTAGGAAAGTGTGTTGCTTTTGTCCATTTTCAATCATTAACACTAAATGCCAACAGGAAATCATCCAGTTCAATCACCAAAATGCATCTTAATACAAAACGCCAAACTGGCCATTGTTTTTAAAGTCAGATTTGCACATTCATATCACTTCAAACTAATAATGAGAAATGCAATTGAAGACAGCTTGTGCTCATGACCTCTGAACTATGTTAAAACAGCTATATAAAACCCACAATCTCTCTGACACACATTTTTCCCTATCTTTGCTCTGTCCATCCAGCCTTTTTCTCTGAGTGTCAGGCTTAATTTAGTGTGTCTCACTTTGCTGAATGTATCAGGAGTGAAACCCCTGCTAAAAGTGAAAATTTGATTTGCTAAAAGGAGCTTAGGGCATCTATTAATCAATATTTGCAGTGTGTCAGGCTGAGGGCGGTGACAGACAAGGCCTCATTTGGAGATTGGTTGGAGTGGGGATATGGGCTGGGGGGTGGGGGTGTCACCAATGGGTTTTCTCCTCTCATCCGGGGCAGGGAAGAGAAGGAGGAGGGTCCCAAAAATCACATCTGGCCCAAAACTGGCAGGCATCGGCAAGGAGGAATAAGGGAGCTTTACTCCAGTTTGCAGATAATTATGTTTACATATGATTAGCTCTTCCTCCAGTGGGTTCACGGAGCTAATGAGACAAAACTAGCAAGCGCGTTCTGTCAAAGTGAGAAAGAGGGAGGGGCTAAGCTGAGAAAAAAGGCCAATGATGTTTGCATGACTGTGTTTTCATGACACATCAATGGATTTTTCAATCTATAGAGACAAAGCTGGAGTTTTGAACGAGCAGTGTGAATTAAATGTGATTAGATAAGCAGACCACATACTGTGCAATGATATGAAAATACACAATACACTACAGTAAGTAATATTTTTCACATCTCCACAAATAGTAAAAAATAAATAAAGCAAGACAAATTAGCTTAAAATAAATTATTTATTATTTAATTTATATTAAATTAGTGATTTTTAGGTTTTGCTGATGTTCTTTTGGAGTTTTATAGCATTTAGCGGGTTATATGATCTCTTAAGGTAAACTGTGCTTAAAAAAGGCCATCGAGATGACAACACCACAATATGATTTTATTAATTTTTATTCATTCATTTTTTATTCATTTATTTCCCCCCAAAAAATATTATTTCAGTTATAGCTTTTAAAAATAGAGAATGTCCTAAACGGTTACTAAATAGCAAGCTAAAAACAACAAATATTTATTAATAATAATTTTACTTTTTTTACATATTACTTTTATTTATTAATATCTCTTTTTAAAGCATTAACATATTTTGTAACATTTTTATTATTGTTATTATTTGAATTTCATTCAAATTTATAGTCTAATACTACTACTACTACTACTACTACTACTACTAATTATTATTATTATTCATTCATTCATTTTCTTTTCAACTTAGTCCCTTTAATGATCAGGGTTCGCCACAGAGGCCACACCATCGAGCATATGTATGCCATTCCAGTCGCAACCCAAGACTGGGAAACACCTATACACTCTCATTCACACATATACACTACGGCCAATTTAGTTTATTGAATTTACCTATGCCGCATGTCTTTAAACTGTGGGGGAAACCGGAGCACCTGGAAAAAAACCCACGCGAACACGAGGAGAACATGCAAACTCCACACTGAAAATGCCAACTGACCCAGCCGGGGCTCGAACCAATGACCTTTTTGCTGTGAGGCGATCGTGCTACCCACTGCTCCACCGTGTTGCCATTATTATTATTATTCATTTATTCATTCATTTTCAGCTTAGTCCCTTTATTAATCAGGGGTCGCCACAGCAGAATGAACGGCCAACTAATCCAGCATATGTTTTACGCAGCGGATGCCCTTCCAGCTGCAACCCATCACTAGGAAACACCCATACACTCCTGCATTCACACACGTACACTATGGACAATTTAGCTTTTTCAATTCACCTACAGCGCATGTCTTTGGACTGTGGGGGAAACCAGACCAGAGGAAACCCACGCGAAAACGGGGAGAACATGCAAACTCCACACAAAAAATGCCCACTAATCCAGCCGGGGCTCAAACCAGTGACCTTCTTGTTGTGAGGCGTCAGCGCTACCTATTGCGCCACCGTGCAGACCCATTATTATTATTATTATTATTCTAAACTAATAACAGTGATATGTAATGTGCATTATTTTAGCACTGTATTCCAACACCCCAAGTGATAGTACAATAAGACCTCTATCTCCAGTATATTTTTCCATCCTTCAGATTAGACTCTGGGAAAGAGCTCATGGAGAAAGCCAACCTATGCTTCAGCTAAATCCCTCGCTCAGCTCCTGATTAAGACATCTCAGCAGCCTTTAGATTCCTGAGACAGAATCAAATACATAAGGCATAAAAACGAATAACAACCCACACATGTTGCTGCAGCCTTAGGGCAGTTGTGTGTGCTTTGCCAGGGTAACTTTAATTGCTATTGTTCGCATCCAGAACAGGCCACTAAGCCCATACACACAGGTCAACCAATAATGATGACACCTCAATCACGTCTGCAGAGTAAGCATCTCCTGATTTTTTTTTTCCTAACGAGGTTTCCGGGCGAATATGCTAATCCCACGGCGCGTCTGTCCAGCAAGCACGTAATCGTCTTATTATGCCCAGAGAAACCTGGCTGCGATATTTGAGTAGGAGTCTGGCTTCCATGACTCTCTCCTTCTCCTGAACCTATTACGGATGCACTGGCCCTGACAATTGAGGGAGCGAGAGAGAGGCCAGCAAGAAGGAAAGAGGGACAGGAAGGTGTAGAGAGGGAGAGATGGAGGTGGGAGGGAGGCAGAGGAATGAAGTGGAGTGTGGCAGTACCTCGGTATCTACATAAAAGAGATTAGAGTCGACAGGGTTCCATTTTACAGCTCAATCATATTGTGTTAGCACGCGCTTATCCGCGTGCCAGTGAAAATTGAAAGGGAAATAAAGAAAGAAAGAGAGAAAGTCTCTGAGATAGGACCAAGAATGGGAGAAGCCCTAGCAATTTCAGCCTGAATAAAGGGCCTGTAAT
Source organism: Danio kyathit (assembly GCA_903798195.1). Lineage (NCBI taxonomy): Eukaryota > Metazoa > Chordata > Actinopteri > Cypriniformes > Danionidae > Danio > Danio kyathit. The sequence goes on from LR812535.1 coordinate 35,823,688, forward strand.
AGTGAGGGTCCTGTCATGCTAAAAAGCCAGTGCCGGTCCGTGCACCGGCCATTCTTGTAGAGCACTCGTCAAGTCAAGTGCGACCACCCGCCATTGTGCCTCGCTGTGTTGCGATAAGACATGTCACAACCGTATGACAGCACGTTTTCATTTATTTTTAGTCCTCCTAGCCGGTGTGAGGGACTCGAATTCTATTTATAGACTAAAGTTTTTTTTAGGCTCCTGTCTTCTGTTATAAACGTTTACTCCTTCCTCTCCTTAAAAATACAGAATGCTTTCATTTATTTTTATTCCTCCTGGAGTAACTGGAAGGAATTTAATTCTACAAACATACAAACATTTAAAAAAACAGTTCCTCACCCCATGTTCAGCTAAAATGAGACTAAATACAGCATGTTTTCATGTATATTGATTCCTCCTTCCTGGCTTGAGCATACTCAAACGAACAGATTTTTTATTTCCCGCCATTTTCTGCTACATTATTTAGTTTTATTTTACTTCTCTGCACTTTAAAACTGCAGTTTTTTTGTTGTCACTTGTATCTGCCACATATATTTGATCAGATTAAATATAAACATAAAACTAAAGCCTAAAAAAATTGAAAATGAGGAGCGTGGGGAGCTTCTAATGGTATATTCACACACTGAAGAACAGGATTTTCATTCCCGCCTTTTTTCCGCTACAAACATTAGCTTCTTCCTTTCTGCCCCACACACACAGCTTAAATGCTAAACTAAAATGAAAGCTTGAACACAACATGATTTCACGTGTTTCTTTTCCTCTCAGCTGGCTTGAGGAGGCTGTAATTCTATTTACAGATAAAAGGACAGGTTTTTCCTTTCCCGCCTTTTCCCCTCTACAAACATTTGCTCTTTTCTCTCTCCCCATGCAGCCTTAACGCTAAAATAAAATTACAGCCTGAATGCTTTAATCTCACAAATGAGATTCCTCGCCATAATCCACATTATGTCATTTTCTGCTTTTTCCCCCCCCCTCCCGCACTCGTATTGACTTAATATCACATTTCCAAATCCTTCATTCCCTCTCCCACAATAAAGCCAGGCTTACAGAAGTGGGTGATGCCAAGGTTTTGTTCAGGCACCCTCTCTCGCTGTGTGTTTGTAAACCATATCGAATGTTTTCACGGCCTATACGAGCATGTAAATGATGAGAGGAGGGAGAAGGGGTGAAGCCTCCGCGCATTAAAAAAGCAATCAGAAAGGAGCGGCCGTGTCTGCGCCGCCGGCGGAGGGAGCTGCCGTCGAGGCGTCTTTAACTCCATTCCGCAAAACACAGACTGCTTCATTATCCGCCAGCTCTCCGCAGCGGCAGCTCCAGTAATACTGAGTGATGTTTAAATTAGTTTACAATTTGCCTGCTCCTCGCCTAGGACAGATCGTAAGCGAAGGCGCTCAGAAATGTCAGCGGCGCTCCTAACCACCGTAACAAATTGTTGCCCGTACGCTGCACACCTAATGACTTCAAATTAGCTTCTGTGCGAGAGGCTGACAGTTTGTTACGTCTGTTAGCAACATAGCCGCCGTATCATGAGCCATAAATTGGTTTGGGCTCTCGGGGAGAATGGAGGCCTTCATCAATTTGATTAAAAAAAATTACTGTACCATAGAAACCGCAGAGACAAACTAGTCAGAAAAGAGTCAAATGCGTGGTTAGAGGAGGTTAACAGGAGGCCATTTACACAGCCTGTCCACTTCATGTGCGTGTGTGTGTCTGTATGTTTTGAGTAAGAAGGAAAGTTCATACTGTATCTCTGACTTTTCTTGAGGAATTTTCATTGGGATACAGTGGCAATCGGAGTGCAAGGAGCTGGAGGAGATGAGAGCCGCAGGAATACCTGCTCTGGAGATGAGGGGGCTTCTTCCTCTTCAAACACATACAGAATTGCCTGCCGAGGTCTAATCATACAATCATCTCTCTTCTGCTGAGCAATCGTTCATAGAATGTGAACTCTGACGCCAAATGCACACTGACAATCCAGAGACTTCTCTGTTTGCTTTCTGAACAGACACGGCCTACAAAATAAACTAACATATATGAACACTGTGCAGAAAAAAAAGCTATGAATGTGCAAATGCATACACACAGAGAGTGACAGGAGTTCACATACAGCCTGAGATTTAACAGATACTTCTTGGCCTGAAAAATAAACGGCAGGAAAACTCATACATTCTGTTACTCTTGTTGTACTGAACTGTGCTATAAAATACAACAATTTCTAGCTTGTCTATTAAATTATTAAGCATGAATATTGTGCCATAAGACTACATTCAAAAGTTCACACTTAGCTGATGATTGATAATAAAGCTTGTTTGGCATGCTGTCCCGGGAGAGAGCCCTGAGCTTATGAGATCCTCGAGCCCTGGGAGCCCTCCTATTTGCAGGGCAAGAGGGGAGTTTGAGCTCAGGTACATCTTGATGAACTCCCCTGACTTATTTCTGGCTAATGACAGATATAGGATGGCAAAGGAGAGACGTACGCATGCTAAGAGCTTGACTATGTTCAATTTGCTTGGTTGGTGGTTTTTGGACTGTGGGAGGAAACCGGAGAACCCGGGGAAAACTCCTGCAAACACACGGAGAACAAGCAAACTCCACACAGAAATGTCAACTGGTTTAGTAGGGACTTTAAGCAGAGACATTGTTGGTGTGAGGCTACAGTGCTAGTCACTGGGCCGCCGTGTCGCCCATCTGGAACTAGTGGGTAGGGGGGTATTCTTCAAGACGAAGACACTGAGATAAGAAAACTCTGGTTATTTATAGTGAGTTAGGAATCATCTGATTGGTAAATCAATCGTGAGCTGATGCGGGACAAGCTGTGATCAATCATAAGCACGTGATCCTCTCAAAATTAGTTTATAAATAAACTTCACTTAACACTGAGATAATATAGATGAAATACAAAATATATATTTTTGCTGGTTGTTCAAACTACTTGTTTAAAATAGCAGGAATAAACATAATTCTTGTTGTTTTTTAGGACAACCTAATTGTTGTATGTTCAATCCACTTAAATTTGTAAAAACAAATAAGCTAACTTAATCAATTTGTGTTGGGACAACATGAAGAAATTGTGTGGAACCCAGCATTTTGTACAGTGTAGGTTGCGTTTGTGTTGTGAGAATTTACATAAAATGTCTTTAAATTTAGATTTATTTTAAAATTGTATTGCTTTTCTGTAATTATTAATAGAGCATATTAATTGATCTTTTAATTATTAATTAATTTTAAGTATTGTCAACTAATCAAAGCCTGTTTTTTGTTTGTTTAAATTGATCTGGCTAATAAGAACAGTATACAAAATATGTTTAATGTTTTAACTGATATAATATAATATAATATAATATAATATAATATAATATAATATAATATAATATAATATAATATAATATAATATAATATAATATAATATAATATAATATAATATCATATCATATCATATTATATTATATAATAATCATCACACTATGCCACACTGGAGTATGCAGTCTGCTATCCTACACTATAAACATAAATGCGCCACATTCCAGAAGCTCCAGCGGTGTGGCTTCCTGCACACAGGGAAAATCCCATTAAATCCACAGGGCAAGTCTGGGTCAATCTGGCATGGAGCAGCAGAAATAACCTCCCAATCCTGCATCTCGTGCCTGGCAGGAAATTGGCACTCTGATGAGCTTTAAGCCCATTTTATGGCTTGTGTGGCACTATTGCCCTGGGCCAGTATTAGCGCGGCCATATCTACAGCACAAGAGGAACTACAACACAACTTACAGTGCAGCAAATAACAGTGTTATGGTTATAAATCTGGATTTTTTTTTGTTGTAAAAGTAGATTATTACATTTCATGAAGTAATCTGGGTTTGTGAGTATGTTCATGTCCATAAAACTACAACTATTTCCCTTCTGGAAACCGCTCTTACTGTTGACTGATTTGACAGATTTTTTTCTTCTAATTTTACCTATGGGAAGAAGTCATATCTACAGCACAACAGGATTTACTAACTACAGACTGTTATTATTAAGTCTGGATTATTTTATTTAGTAAAAGTGGATTAATAAGTTTTATAAATTAATATTTGCTTGTACTACTTGTATGTTCATACAGCATGTCATGAAATGACCACTACATCTCGTCCTGTATTACTTCTGTTACCACACTTACTATTGTCTGCTTTTGATGGCTGTTTTTCTCTTTCTCTCAATCTTTATTTATTTTTTTCTTTCACAACGAAGAGGTCCATCACTGTCTGAGTTTATGAATGTGCAAATGCATACACAGAGAAATTTCTTAAAGGCTAAGAATTTCTTAAGTTCTTGGCCTGAAAAACTCATACATTCTGTTATTCTTAGGCCCATTCACACCAAGCACATAACTGTGAATATAAATATAACGATAAATATATTTGCGTTCACAATGACGAATGATACAATTTAGTTTATTTCTTTCTTTCGGCATTACACCACTAAAAACAGCAGTGTGCTACTAGCGCATCTTTATTTAAAAAAAAGTATTAATCCAATAAAAACAAATGTAGCGATCATAATAAGTGTAGGGAAATAAACAAACAAAAAAAACATTTACATTTTTTTTTTATTCTTCAATTTGCTAGCCTGCTTTGTATTTTTCAGAAAACACTTCCATATAATTTTATCGTTCTTTCCCAAGAAATTGTTTTCTAGATGGTCATTATCTCTTAATAATCTATGAAAAGAGGGCTTAACATCAAGAAGTGCTTCTCCACAATGTCACTTGTAGCTTTAAATTCTTTAAATTCTGTCAGTGTTTTATCATTAACTAGTTGTGAAAAATAAATAATTCAGAAAGTGATCCCAACAGTATCGCTTCTCTACATCTTAATCGTTATAGGTGTGGTCTGAACTCTGCTGTTGTTTTACATTCAGAACAATTTTTAGTCCTTAAAGGTGCAGCAAGTCAGTTTGACACCCAGTGGTTGAACTAGGTATTGCACGCTTGGATCAAAACGCAAGCACAGGTTGCCAGATTGAGGACAGGAGCTAGTGATTTAAACCTTGTTCTAAACAAAAAAAACAACGGCACCCGATAGAAGGAATATTTTCCATATTAAAATGAGCTTTTGTCCTAACCAACACCTCGAATTGATATATTATATATACAGTATATATATATATGATCACAGTATTATATATATGATTAGGTACACCTAAGGTGCTGAAATATAACTGGCTAAACTGGCATTAGGCGGGTTAAAATAACCAAATCCGAGACAGAAGTTCTGGCACTGAAAACACATTTTCAGAGTAGAATATCTGACTTCAGCATTGTTTTTCAGATAAACAACAATGTTCACTTGGCATGTTTCATAAATATCTGCAAACCTATTATGATATTTTTATGCTTTAGAGAAGTCAAAAACTTACATATAGCACTTTTAATCTCTATCGTTATCGTTATAGTTATCATTTGTGGTTTGAACAGGCCTTTTTTGTTCTTTACTGTGCTATAACACACCGAGTGCCTGAAATCTTTCACCTACCAATGAACTGAAAATATACAAGTCATTAATATTTAATACCGTTTTTTTAATGTCTCAATTATACCATACTTGGTTAACCACTCTTTCTATTGTCTGATTTGAGCACTTTCTTTCTTTTAACCTCATTTTCTCTCTCCACAGTCGGTCACCTATGGGAAGCTCTTTTCAAACAATGAGGGCTGAAGTGGGCCGCCACTGTCTGTGACCAGGGCCTTCGCAGATTAAATGCAAAAGAAGGGCTTTGTTAAGCAGATTACTGGAAACTCCTCATTCTGTCTTGTGGAGACAGGCAATAAGTCGTCTCAATCATGGTCAGTCATGCCATTATCGTTCATGGCTAATGTCAGGAATCCTTTCAGCAGGGCTTGCTGGTTGGCTGAAACAGCAGGAGAAAAGGCCTCCCTCAACTGCTGAGGATATCAGGCTGTACTGAGGAAAGAATTAAGCTAAAACTAAACAAATTGATCCTTGGTTGCTGTCAGCGAGAGAGGAAAAATGCTGAGCTAAGCAGCGTGTCACTGGCAGCCAGGTGATGGCAAACGTCCTTGATTGACAAGGGACAGCTTTGCTTAGAGTTCAGGAGCTTGTTTTGTACATGCTGAAAACGGCAATTACTCAAACATCTGGAGTGCAGATAATATCCTTTTAAAGAGGAAAGTGTACTTTATATTATGGTTTTTAAATATGGGATAGAAGCTATTTGTTCTAGGAATTAACAGACCTGGAGCCTGTTTCAGTAAGGAGGGTCAACCAACCCGGAGTTTAAACTTGAACTCTGAGTTGACTCACTGAGAGATTAAAAACTTTTTTGGTTTCAGAGTTTTTGGTTTTAGAACAGCTGATCTGAGTTAGGTCAGTGAAGTCTGAGTAGACTAATTCAGATTTAAGCATGCACACCGCGACTATAAAAAGGCAATATCAATGGAGCGCAGATATTATGAGTCATCATGGCAATATCTAAAAAAAAGAGATTTTTTTCTCCAGCTGAACTTATAGGTTATAGCAAATATAACCATATCATTTTTGAAAGAAGCAACACCACTGCATCGGCTAAACAGAAACAGTTAGTGTGGGAAAACAGCTGCTCAAGTTAATGCGTAAGTTTACATTTAAAATATTTAAAGTATTTAAATGTTTAAGTATAATAAAAAAAGTAATGTAATGTGTGACGTTTATAGACTTTTCACTTGAAAAAGTGGGGAATTGGCCATAATTTTGAAGTTATTTCAGATGTAATTGCATTAAATTACATAAAATAGGCTACTGCATAGTTTCTACAACAAATTTTTACAAAACAAGAATGCATATAATCTTAATGTTTAGTAGAAATGTTATATTTAAGGTTCCTACATTTACACATGTTGATCAGTTTAAGATAACATTTCTAAAATTGAGTTTTAAAAGATTTAAATGTGCACTTGTGTGTCTGCCTTTTTTATTGATCAAGTGGTGGAGGTTGATATGACATTTAGAATGTAAGCAGTACCAAAATATAGTTTTCAAAACGAGTAAAAAATCCCATTAATCTACCTACACCACATGTCCCTGTCGAAGGTCAGTGAATTTAAGCTAATTATTTATTTTTTGCAGTAAATATAAAAGGCAAAACTTAAAACTATGGTATTGGCTCTAATTGTAATTTTCCCCAAAAAAGCTCAAGCCATTCTCGTAACTTTGTTCTTTGTGTGACTGAAATGTAGGCAATGAATGACTAAGGCTAAGGCCAGAAATACCGCTTCATCTTTTAAAAAGGGGAGAAGTTTAGAGAATAAAACCTGCTCCTGACCAGGTTAGGTTCACAGAGTAAGTTACCACAGTTACCTCTCTTTCAGAAACAGGCTTGACTTACCCTCCTTTCTCGAGTTTGACCTGCCATTTTGAAACAGAAAACCCAGAGTTTCTCTCATTTCAGGGTTAGCGTACTCTGAGTTTTCACTTAACCTCCTTTGTGAAACGGGTCCCAGGAGCGTAAGAAATAATATATAGTAGAAAATGGTATAAATGGTATAAAAAAAAATCACCACACTGCAGTTTTTATCGCAATATAACATTAATCTTTACTTACTCTGCATCTAATTATTAGTTATATGATAATTAATGCACTTTTTATATTTTATATTTAATATGAAATAATTAAAATAAATGACCTGATTTAAACTTTTTGACTAAACTGTAAAGTTTGTAAGCGGCATATACAAATATAATTTGCGATTTTTAATCTATACTATAAACACACACATACACACACACAAAATAAAATCAAATAATAAGCTTCTAAGCACAATGCAAAAACAGTGCTAAATTCCAAATACAGGTAAAATACCAGTAAATAAATGAATGAATAAATAAATAAATACAACACATTGAGCGCTATAGTTAGAAATTTGTTTTTTGTCAGTTTGTTTTATTCCTTTTTAGGCATTTATATTGAATGTGTTATCCAATCCACACTATACTCTGGGAGCTGGTCTGTATTTGTATCTTTGCTCATGTCCTACCTGGGATATGCTTGGCCCAGCCGATGTTGACCACCAGCTCTCGGTCTGCCAGGTCGCAGAGCGTGGTCAGGGCTTTGATGTCGCTGTCGGGCACCGTCGGGTCAGGCATGGCGTAGATCTTCTCCGGCTCCGCCACCAGCAAGTGAGACACAATCTTGTTATCTGCAAGGCAGCCAAAGGGGACTGTATTTGAACACCGAGGGGAGAACAAAGAAACAGATTGGGATTATACCAGCAAGGTCATGTAGTGTTTGCTTCAGCAGCAAAAAAGCAATCAGATAACATGAAATATTGGCAGAGTTGTGTTCTTTGGACAGAAAAGATGATGTTTGTGGGTTGAAAATGCAGTTTTTTGGTCAAGAATGAATGCCTGGAGTCTTTTATAATTGAAAATAAAGCCTTGGTTTCTTGGGCATTTGGTTAGTAGAGGGTTTTATGGTGTCCAGCAGTGGTTTTCAACCAATACTGCTTCAAGAACAAGATGGTGATTTTGTAAGTTGTTCTGTTAGCCAAAGGTTTAATTACTTTTAGGTTATATATAAGGGAATTAAAAATAAATTAATAAAACAAAAAGATATACAAATGTTTAATAAATAAGTAGTGTTAAGAATTACAGAAAAGCACAGTTTAAAAAAGAACTAAAAAGAAAAGAATTTTAACAAATTTTAATTATAAATAAAATAAAATTATAAGAAATGAAATAAAATTTTAAGAAATAAAAAATAAAAAGTAAAAATAAAATAAAATAAAAAAAGATTCTCGCAACACACTCACAAGCTACTTTTGTATTGCAATCTGTCTGCCTGGTTGAAAACTACTGCTTTCAAAACAATGATGAAGACAATTCTAATCCATCTGCTTTCTCCTAGTGAATAACTCTGAATTGTGCACATCCAGATTAGTGTTAGAGTATTTCTGTCAATCTAATGAGAGAAAGGACACACATTTCAGATCGGATTGCGTCGGTGAGGGAGATTGGAAGAGGTAATTAGCGACACCCTTACAGTTAAATGAAATTCATTTGCTGTTTAATCATCTATGTCAATGGAATATGATAGACAGACAGAACCCAAACACAGCACTGCAATCTCTGTGCATTTGCAAGACCCAGATGAATCACTTTGAGCCCAGTGTCATCAGTGTTTGAGGTCCGAGGACAAAACGGATCACTAAATTAAAAAGCATTAACTTCTGAGGTTCTGCGTGTGTGTGTTGGAGGAAGGGAAGAAATGGATCAATCAGCGCAGGGATTGGGGGAGCCTGTAAGTGCTATCTCTAGGTAAATCTTATTTAATGTTTCCCTAATTAGAATCAATGCAACCCAATTTCCAAAGCCCATGCCTTTGTTATGTGCAAATAATCAATCAGGTAGGCTGGGACCATGGCTACTCCTCTCTGTTTGTTGAAGAAAAAACAGATAGAAAGGAAAGAGACAGAGAGAAAAGATACTGAACGCTCAGAGACAGACTGATAAAAGCCTCTGTTAATGGAATAAAATACGAAGCTCCTTTATAAAAGCAAAACATTTGTCTGAATGCCTATGCATAGGTGGGCGTCTTCTGGATTACCATCAGATAACAAGACAGCTGTGGGAATTTAAGTTATTTTATGGTAAAAAAAAAATGATATTTAAATCTAAAATTTAGGGAAAAGGGAAATTCCAATCTTAGAAATATGCACAGAGCTGTCTTCTATCTAAATAATCTTTAAAATAATTTGTTTGTGAATCACTTTTAGAATTGTATTGAATTATTGAAATTGAATTATTAATACATTTTTTTTATTGTAACATTTTTAAAACAAATGTTTAAATGAAATTAAATATCCACATTTTAATGCGCAAAACATGCAAAACTATTTGTTTTGGTTCCTGAACCCCCCTTTTCACCTTTTATATGAATTTTCATATTATTTTTATTATTTTTATTTTATTTGAATAATCTTAGCTTCAGTTTTTTTAGTATACAATTTAGCAATAAAATATGCTACCATTGGTCTCATAAATGCAGCTTTTTTCTCTCCAAAAATGTTCAATCTACAGTAAACAAACTCAAAACTAAAAAATCCGACCTTTCTTTTATCTGAAAAATGGATAGCAGGCCATATTGAATGCTTTGTCCTGTTCATTATTCTACAAGTAGTCCATCTCCTCCTCATATTGTCTCTGAGCTAATATGAAGTCCCTGTCCTGCTAACATACAATAGCATTGAGAATAAAAAATGAAGTAATGAAATGGGTGCTGGACATAGAGAATAAGCTTTAAAATAAGTTGCTCTGGGTGGCTGGAAATAAGCCTGAACCTGGAAGGAGGGATCAGTAGGATTAGGCAAGAAGGTTATTCAGAGCCCAGTATTCCTAAAATGATTTTCTACCACTGTAATAATTAAGATTATTTCCACTGCTATCATGCATAAAAGCATATTGTGTTCCAGGAGAATATGCTAGCATTAAGTAAAAAGGCTTTAGGGACAAATCTGTTAAGCGCTGCCGTGCTGTCTCTTTGCGGAGCAGGCTGACAGTGCGGAAGCTCCACTATTGTGGGTTTGATGTCTTTGCCAGATTGGATTTAATCCGGATTAGGCCTCTCTCTCTCGCTCCCTCTCCCCTAACACACACACACGTGCACAAACATCTTTGTCGATTGGCTCTGTCATATACTACATGTCTGTCTTTCTTGTTTTGTGTCCAATTTCCGGGCGCATTGGAAAAAAGGCAGGTCACTGTGAGGTGACATTGAGACTGTGTACTTTTTATTCCAGCAAAAAATGCAAATTGACATTTTGATAAATGGGGAAAATTTCGGAATTTCAGCGACACACAATGCTAGTAAACATGTAACAAGACAAAATAATAATGAAGGCGATGTAGGCTTGTCACTATAATCAATGTATCGACTTATCGCACAACACATGGACATGACTTCAATCATTTTTGGTGATGCACTATATATCGCCCATACATCTAGCTACAATTTAGCTGGTTGTGCAACATCTCTAGCTCTATTAGAGGTGTCAGTGTCAGTATGGTTAAAAAACACTATGGTATTTACTATGAATTACTTTAGTATACGTATTATCATGTGGGTGTCTGACAACTGAAAATAGATCTGCATTGTGATGATACTATATTGTTTTTATGCCATTATATAATGACTGGCATAAAATGGCTTTAAAATTACAATAATATTGTTTATGGTAATATATTTTGGTGCAATATATCGTACGACAAAAAAATGGATATCGTGACAGGCCTAAAGCTATGACATTAGCAACTCCCCACCCCCTTTTTTTTTCTTGTATTATGTTTAGGTTTGGTTTACTTACTTAATTCATATGATGTTATTTATTTATTTTGTATTGTTCTGCTTTTATGTTAATGCTCTGTATTTGATATTCATCTGTCTTATTTGAAATAAGAAAAATCAATAAAAAGCATCAAATCATAATAAAAAAATAAATAAATTGGCATTATTTACTCACACGTATAAAAACTCAAGGTATAATCTTTCAGGTAAAAGTGAAGTTATTCAAAGTGGAAAAGCTAATAAGAAAGTGTAATTCAAACTAGTAATAAAACTACACTTGAATATCAATAGCTACCTTTCCGTCCACCTATTTTTATGCGCATTTTGAACATGCGCATAAAAAAAGGTTGATGGAAACGCCAAGATGCACATACATTTTGAAAGTGCGCATAAAAAAAACATATGCGCATAACTGAGTAGGATAAACTTTTTATTCGATAAGAAAAGATGCACATAAACTACGATGGAAACACTTTTACCAAAAAAATTCCAGTATGTGCATTAAAAAGGTCATGTGATTTTGTTGTAAGAGATCATGTGATGATAAAAATATGTGCGAATGGATAAACCAGCAGGCTAAGCTCATTGTAAAATATCTAAAATGTTGTTTTGGTCATTCTAAAACACATTAACCATCTCAGTATTAGTGTAATTATATTATTAATGACCTACAGAATCAAGAGCGTCTGTGCTCCGTGTCTCACGCCTTCCGCGCGTTCACTGCATGTCAGGACTGCCTTCCAAGATGCAAGTCATTTATTAAATGAAGAAAAAATTCACGCAGCTTCTCCTACCGCAGAAAATTCCGTTTTTACTGTTGATATTTGGAGCCAGGTAATCAGGAAGTGACAATTTTTGTCTTTTATGCAATAATCCAATTTTGCGCATAAAGTTAGTTCGCATTTTTGGATGGAAACATAGCTAATGATGCTAAAATAACAGCTATTTAAAAATAATCACCACTTTAATGGTAAAATAAATAAACAGTTTGAGTGAAAAAAAATGACTAAAGCTACTAAACTATAAAAACAAATTAAAATTGTTAATATATATTACAGTAGTACTTCAAAGATACTGAGTCTCAAACTGGATTCCTGGAGAGCCGCAGCCCTGCACAGTTTTGCTTCAACCCTATCAAACACAGCTGATCCAAGTAATCGAGGTATTCAAAAGAGTCATGAACACACATTTGACGGCTTTTCAATTAAATAATATTTTAGAATTGTTACTTTTTTATCAGTACATGAGGTGTTTTGTATAGGTGTGTATGACAATTTGTGTGTATATTTCTTTCTTTTTTAACATGTCATTCAATCTTTTGTGGAACAAACAAGAAGCCATGCAGGGATTAATGATTTTTGGGGGGTTCATTAAATCTACTCTTCTGCCTTTAATTTTTATTTGTATTTAAAATAAGATTATTAATTATATTATAAAAGAATACAATGAATATAATTCTTACATGGCTTTTTGGGTGGCAGAGCCAGTTGAGGGTTCAAATAGGGGCTGTTTTCTGCATCTATCCGGCGTTTGTATTTCTGTCTTCCACCGCGAACACGGTCCAGTCGAACACCTAATGACAAAAAAAAGAGAAGAAAAAAAAAGACAACACTTACTTTCCAAACATCATTTTATCACAAGCGCAAGCTCTTCAATAAAGCAGCCAGATAACCTGCTCTGTCACTTTAAAAGCTCTGTGAGTGGAGCGGGCCGCTGTGAGCCCACCATAAATGGCCCGGCAGCTGTCAGTGGCCATTTCAGGGATGTGGACAGGAGATGACCAGCTGCTGACAGACAGGGGCACAGTCGCTCTCTCCATGTGACGTCCCGACACGCACCTGCCCATCTCCCGCTCATCTTTAGAGCACTCAGCTCGCCACAAAATAACAGGTAAACAGCGAACAGCCATTAACACTAGAACTGCCATGGAGTAAAATTCATCCCTGGCTGTTATTCAAATGTAAATAGCACATTTTCAATAGAATATCCAAGTCTCTCAGTCATTGACTTGGACTGAAATTGTGTTATTTTCAACCTCCTGTTGTGTAAAATTGTTTATATAAAACCAGAGTATTTTTACCTACAGTATAAGTCAGCAGGTCAAATTAACTAATAAAATGCTTTTTTAAATATTTAACTATTTTTCCCCTGCAATTTTTTGAGTTGTCAGAATGGACAACAGAAGGCTTTTACAGATGCAAAACAGGTATTAGATGCACTAAATACCATGCGTCTAACAGTGGGTTTATCTTAGGGGTGATTTCTGTGTCCTGACATTACTGAAGATGGTGACATAACAACAGTGACATAATACGTTTTTTAATGACACTTTCTAATGTTCTAACGTTCTAATGTTAACACACATTCGCAAAAGTGTGTGTGACAACAATGACAGGAGACATTAACACCCAAGTAGTTTTGTGAAATTGATTAATTGTAATGAACCACATCCAATCCAAAAGTTTGTATTTACATAATACTGTGTAATCCACTGTGTATATTAGCCAGCAGCTAGCTCTCTGCAACTCTCACATGGTCGCCAACTGACGCTAAGCAGGGATGCGCCCGGTCAGTACCTGTATGGGAGACCACATGGGAAAGCTAGGTTGCTGCCAGAAGTGGTGTTAGTGAGGCCAACAGGGGGTGCTCAACCTGCGCTCTGTGTTGGTCATTACGCTCCAGTATAGTGAATGGGACTCTATACTGCTCAGTGAGCGCCATCTTTCAGATGAGACGTTAAACCGAGGTCCTGACTCTTTTTCCCATCCTAGCCAAATTTTCCCACTGGCCTCAATCCATCATGGCCTCCTAACCATCCCTTCATCACTCTAACTCCTCTCCACCAATCAGCTGGTGTGTGGTGTGCGGTCTGGCATAATATGGCTGCCGTCGCTTCATCCAGATGGATGCTGGACACTGGTGGTGGATGAGGAGATTCCCCTCATTGTAAAGCGCTTTGAGTGCCTAGAAAAGTGCTATATAAATGTAAGGAATTATTATTATTATTATTATTATTATTATATTTATTTGCCCATGTATCTAGAAATACACAAAGTACAAAAATGATAAAACATACAATAAATATACAGTATATATTTTTTTTTCTTCTCTCAAATATATACAAGTGTGTATTTATACAGTATATGCACGTTACATATACTGTACATAGTACACACAGTGTGTCTTTAAAGGTGGTCCATTCTCCTTCATCATTCAAAGCTTCTGTCAATATTTCCCCCCCTGCAAATAAAGTGTGATAGGTAGCTAATTTATTGAGGCGTGACGGTTGTGAAAACATTCTGAATCCATCCATCGCGACCCACGATTCTGATGAGTGCAGAGCCTTAAAGACCTGTCCCTGCTTTTAATTTATTGACATACAAAAGAGCCTTAATTTAATTATGCAAACCTCTCCAGGGGATGGGTGGTTTCTGTGGAAAGCACTTAAAGGTGGCCTAGGAACCCGTTTCATGTTGCATGCTGGAGAGGAACGGGACAGACATGAAGGCCCAGTGGGCCGGCGTTCCTTTCACAATTAAACAAAACTGGAATTCTCGTTTATCTGAATGGCGCTCAATCTGCACCTCCTCTGGGCTTTCAGGGCCCTGACACTCTCTGAATAATTAAACAATGAGATGCACCTTTTTTCATGTTGGAGATTGCTGACTGAAATTATTAAGCACTGGTTAGGAGTTTCACCTGCTTTTATTGTTGGTTAAGTTATTGATTTTAGAGCACTGTAAAAAAAATCTTGCTCTTTTTAGTTGAATCGAGTGAACGTTTCTAGTCATCTCAACTTGCATCAATCAAACTGACTAAAAATATTGGTAACACTTTATTTTGATGGTCCATTTGAGTATTAGTAGACTGTCTGCTTTATATCTGTTGATGCTGCTCCTTCAACAGACATTCAACTGACTATAAGAAACTTTGCAAGTACATGTCAATTTACACTAACCCTAACCCCAACCTAACAGTCTACTTATAATCTAATGAGAATTAGTTGGCATGTAGACGCAATGTAACAAACTCAATAAACGGACCATCAAAATAAAGTGTGACCAAAATATTATATATATATATATATATATATATATATATAACTTCCAAAATTTTTTGTTGAAACCTGATAAACTTATTAAAATAAGTTAATAGTAATAAGTTGTCTTGACTTTTTTTTTTTTTCATAAAATTTTTGCAGTGTGGCGATTATAGTGGCGAAAACACAAAAAGATCCCCTAGTACTTAAATAAATAATCCATCCAAATACATTTTAAGGCCATTTCTTATCATTTTAATGTTGGTTTAATATAAGAGTTACATTCCTACTGGAAATATATACATACACTTTTTAAAACTCTATTTGATTTACATTTTCCGAGTGATGTATCTAAAAATAAACTAACTATAATTTAGCAACTTGTTTTTTTTTTCTTTAGTCAGTGTATCTCTTGAAAATATTTCTTAAATTGATTATAATTTTGAATTCACACCAGTATATATACTGTAGATTATATAATCTGGATTAGTGTTTATTAGTCCAGCTAACGTCATCCATACTAAATGCTGGCTCGATTTAAATATAGTTTCTATATTCATTTTTTGAGACTTCATAAGTCTTATTAACTATAAGCCCAAACAAGAAAGTTCAACTTATTAATTGCAATTTTTTTACAATGTTTTTTAATTCATATAAATTATTAAGTAAAATAAACTCAAATAGAAGCGTTAACACATATCTCCACTTAATAAACATGCATCCATTAATTAAAACGGTTTCCTTTACCCTTATTTCCAAATAAGGTATTCATCTCTCCTAAATAGTAACTATAGCCATAGGATTTCCTCCTATAGATCAATGCTGCCTTTTATCTGCTCAAGCATATTTTGGGACTGAGTGATAATGAGTGTTAATTAACTTTGACCCTGGCTGGTTGTTGCTTATGTGACATTGTACTGCAGGACAAAAGCAGATGCGTGACCCTGTTTGCTCATATTTCCACAAAGGAACAAACATCCACGGGCTTCGTTTTACATGAGAACGGTGGTCTTAAAAAGATGTCACATTGCTAGCATAACCTCCTCCATGCCAGCACCCGAAATATGCAACAACGCACGATGCTCACATGTTGACAGCCTCTCATCTTAACAAGACTGACCCCCCCCCCCCCCCCCCCCCCCCCCCCCCTTCCATTAGAAACCGGATCCTGCTCCTATCCGGGTGCCTGGACGGCAGGTTTTATTGGGCTAATTCACTGCTACAGGCATGCTTGTAATAGCATCACCTGCAGCTTTTTGTGGCATCTTACATCACGAAAGCTGCACCTACATCCAGATTAGTTAGAATATACTGAACTTTTATTTGCCTGATTGGATGGCATTTCCTGAATCGAGAAAACAAATGACTCCAAAATAGATGGAGTTTTTTTAATATTCATTATCCAAAAAATGTGTTACGCTCAGAAACCTTGCACAATGCGTATTAATGAATATGTTAATAAATAATACAACATGGAATTTCAAGCGATGCTTGAGTTTTCCTCTCTCTACAAAAAAAGAAAAAAGAAAGAGAAAATATTGTGTACATTTTACTGAATTGATCCTAACCAGAAACTGGCAGTATGTCAAAGGCATGGTCACACACACGCCAAAGAGCTGCATGGGAAAGGTGTGCTGTTTGTGCCAGGACAGTAGGCTACAGTGGTTCTCAACCGTCATAATAAAGATATAATCTGTCTTTATATTCAGCCTTTTGTTTGTCATAAAGTGCTCTGTGCTGCAAGATGAAGTGGATTAGTTTGTCATACACTATTCTAGATTTCGGTTTTCACTTCTACGGTGGCTATGAATTGTCAAAACACCTCTCAAAATGCTTGGTACATAAATGATCAAACCTAATCCTTTTTTTTTTTAAAGGGACAAAAGTTCTGGAGGCAGTGTGTAAACGTGATTGATACAACATGAGGTAGAATTTATTTTTATAACGTGCAAGAATTTCAAATGCAGTGTGCAATGAACTTCAAGGTCTGTTCAAACCAAGAATGTTAACTCAAAAGATAACTATAAAATTATACACTAATTTAGTTTCCACACCAACACAATCACGTTTCGTTTATTATACTCCTGCGTATCTGAAAACCATCGTTAGCTAACTAAGGTCGCAAGTTACGTCGTTACAAACTTTGTTGATTTGGCGTTTCCCAAATCCGTCATTTCAACAAACATTCGCAAACTGCATCGCAAACTTGTATGCTTGCAACTACATCTCTAGAGCTGTAGTTAGAAGCATAGCTCCTGGTTGTGTTCTATTTCCCATTATCCCCCCTATGTCCTATTAATTTAGAACATTCTAACATTTAAACTGGGATTGATTTTAAAAAAATATATATAAAAACATTAAAGTCTCTCATTTATCATCGTTCATTTTCTTTTCGGCATAGTCCTTTTATTAATCTGGGGTCGCCACAGTGGAATGAACCGCCAACTTATCCAACACATGTTTTAAGCAGTGGATGCCCTTCCAGCTGCAACCCATCTCTGGGAAACATCCATACAAACTCATTCACACTCATACACTACGGACAATTTAGCCCACTCAATTCACCTGTACCGCATGTCTTTGGACTGTGGGGGAAACCGGAGCAATGTGTCAAACTGTAAAAGTAGACTTTTCAAAAAAAAAAAAATTTTTAATAAATAATAATCTCAATAATATTTGTAAAAGAAACATATATATGTGTCCTATATGTGTCGTTTACATATATTTCAATTAATATGGAAAACGAGTACATGTTTTTACCAAAACTAATATTAGATTTTTTTAAATGCGAGTGCGTCATTATGAGCATTTTACATTATAACTAACATGGTTCAAACGATGGATCTGCAACCCATTTTTTGATCAAATGTGGACCCAAACCAACTCAAATGTATATATTTATTTTTAAAACCCAATGTTCTAGTTCAGGGGTGCTCAATCCTGTTCCTGGAGATTTACCTTCCTGCAGATTTCTGTTGCAACCCATATCAAACACACCTGCCTGTAATTATCAAGTGCTGTTCAGGTCCTAATTAATTGGTTCAGGTGTGTTTGATCAGGGTTGGAGCTGAACTATGCAGGAAGGTAGATCTCCAGGAACAGGATTGAGCACCACTGTTCTAGTTCATCCATATATTTGTCATCTGCTGGTTTAAATGCTTGAGATCTGGATTCTGATTGGCTATCAATGTTTTTATTGTTCATTAGCACAATTATCATTGGTTAAATCACTTAAAAGATGATTACAACGATATATTTTCTCTGTCATATTGTTGTTACAGTGTGGACTCTGGTATTCTTCTGAATGTATAATACATAGATTTGTAAAGCTGTATCTAGATTTTTACAGTTATAGTCTTTACTGTGAACAGTAAATGTGTGGTCACAATGTGTGGTCACAATAGAGAAATTACTGTTTCACTTGCATGCAAAAAAAAGTCAATTTTCCATTATTTTTTCCCAAAAAACCTAATCATCCACCAAAAAAGATATTGATATCTTAGAATTGACATTTTTGAACCATCGTTTGAATAAAAGTTGTGCATCTTCCAGGATGCATCTTCATATCACTGCAATGCGCTTGAAATAGATGAAGAATTAATGCAGCACAACCCTGAAAGACGCCCTCTACGGCGGGATATTATTAGGAGAGCTTCCCTTGTTGCAGAAGGAGGATCGTTCAAGGATTTGCACACTCCAAATCAAACAACATTGGAATAAGTTACCCTTTGTCACTGATCTGCAGCCAGCTTTTGTGGCTTCTCTTATATGGTTAAGATTAAGATGTGGCTACGGGATGCCGACCCAGAGGCCATCGCTACCCTCTGCAAATGGCGAGTGTGGCTTCACACCATCAGCATACATCTGTCTGCTGATAGACCTTCTATCGCCACATGACTGTAAAGCAAGCAGGCGCCTGGTGCACATGGTGCGCCGTTGGGTCAGGTTTCACACAGGCGCAGATACAAAGAGCTGCCGATTGTTTGTTTGATGGCGTATCTATAGGCCCGTGCGGAAAGATCTTGATGAATAACATTGCATCGTGGGACGCACACCGCAAAAGCCACTCTGATGTTACAGTCTTAAAACAGACCAAATAGCTCTTCCCATGGAGTTTATGTGAATGCTTTGGGTTTCCTTAAAAAGAAAAACAAGAAAGCCAGAGTTCATTTAAAGGGACAGTTCAAACCGAAAGAACAGTTTCTGTAATGTTTACTCACCCTAATGTAATTTGAAATTAGTATGACCTTTTTTTCTTCTGTAATTATTTTGTAGGGGTTTTCACCTTTTATTATGATAGGATTGTGGAGGACAGACAGGAAAGCATTGGGAGCAGAGAGAGAGAAAGGATTGGCATAGTATCTTGAGTCAGGAATCAAACTTGGGTTGCCGTGAGCACCATGGTGCTTCTGTATATGTTGGCGCACTTAGCCGTAGGCTATTGGCACAGACACCTTTTATTCTTCTAAAGAAACAGAAAATGAGACATTTATAATGCTGTGTTCACACCAGATGTGGCACGTGTGGATAAATCACGATATTCTAGCGTAAATAGACATGTGAACATTTTGAGTTTACTCGCTTCATTCGTGCATCAAATTCACTTCACAATAGACGCAAATTCGCGTCATGGGCAGGGTTTCTGTCTGCCCGGTGAATCTAGCTTCGATGCTAAATGGCTAACATGGATTTTATTGAGAGAAAAGGTGTGTTTATGTGCTTTATGAAGGCTGAAAAACAGCGTCGATTCATTTGGAGCCGTGTCTGAGTCCACTAGATCCTTTCAGAAGTGCACCCAGCTCTGTGAGTTCATAAACTCCTCCAGAAACTTAACCTGGATGATGGAAGCTTTCAGCGATGCTTCAGACTGAGCCGAACCCAGTTGGATGAACTGTTGTCCGGTGTCGGCAGGAGGATTTTCCCCCAGGACACCAACAACAGGCGATATGTCATAATCACGCCCCTACAAGACAAAGCTCATGATTGGTTAACGCGGCGCGAATGTCCCCTAAAGTTCAGATTTTCCAACTTAAACGATTCGCACAGAACGCGTGTTAAGCACGTCAATCGTGCAAAACACTCAACTGATGCATTTGCATTGACTTAACTTAACTTGTAACATAACTTAGCGTAACATTAACTCGTGCTTGATGCTTCTTCCGTGTCTGATGTGAACGCAGCATAACAGTTTGTCAAAGGGGGCTGCCAATTCAAAGAAAGATTTGAAAACACAAAGTTATTTGTTAGTAGAAAGTTATTTGCACAAAAAAGTTCACATAAAAGTGAAAATGTAACACAAAGAAAAGTATTTTGGAAGTAAATGGGAATAAAACAATTTGATAATAAACATTATTCAAAATACATTCTTTTGTGTTAAAATCCTATGGGCTAAGAAATTTTTTGTTCTTTGTTTTTGTTGTTCATTAAGGGGGCATTTATTAAATGTAAAAATTGTTAAATTGTTAAATATTTATTAAAAATTAAAATAACTGCTTTCTTATTGTATGTAGTTTCAAATGAAATGTTTACTCCAGTCATTATTGCTTTTATTACTATTGCCATTAATACTAATAATAGTAATAATATTAATAGTAATAATAATAATAATAATTATTATTATTATTAATAATATTAGAGTGATTTCTGAAGGATCATGTGACTCTGAAGACTGAAGTAACGAAGCTGAAAATTCATCTTTAAATCACTGCGATAAATTATTAAATTAAATTATAAACTACTTTTGAACAGTTATTCATTCATTCATTCATTCATTCATTCATTCATTCATTCATTCATTCATTCTCTTTTCAGCTTAGTCCCTTTATTAATCCGGCCAGAGCGGAATGAACCACCATCTTATACAGCATATGTTTTACGCAGCGGATGCCCTTCCAGCTGCAACCCATCTCTGGGAAACATCCATACACACTCATTCACACTCATACACTACGGACAATTTAGCTTACCCAATTCACATGTACCACATGTCTTTGGACTGTGGGGGAAACCGGAGCACCCGGAGGAAACCCACGCGTACACGAGGAGAACATGCAAACTCCACACAGAAACGCCAACTGACTTAGCCGAGGCTCGATGAACAGTTATTTTATAGTGCAATAACATTTCACAAATTAACAATTTTTTCTGTAGTTTTGATGAAATAAATGCAGCTTTGGTGAGCAGGATAAGCTTATTTTAAAACATTTCAAAATCCTACTGACCCCAAACTTTTGACCGGTAGTGTATGCGCATTTAATCAAACCTATTTGACTACATTTTCATTTCTCTTCAATCTTACTCTACTATAAACAGCTGGAAATAAGATATTATCGGTTAATATCAGTTCTAAAAAGTAACATCTGATTAGTTTCATATGAGGACAAGATGAAATGCCATTAAAGATTTTCACAGCAAATGTCTCAAATTTCATGCAAGCAGACGGAACAAAAAGTAATGGGGAAAGAGAGATTTCATTTCACACTGTTGTAAATCCCCAGTAGATTACAAGAATTTACTGTTTTAATTAAGATGACAAATAGAGCAGTTGCTTCATGGTGGAATCCCCTTTTCTCTTGTTTTAAATTATCCGACTATCCTCTCCGCACCTCCCCCCACGTTTTATTAGGACCCACAGATGACCGTAAACTTCTTACAAGGCTTGTTTTGAATTTCATAGGTGGCGTGGAATCCTGCAAGGCGTCTGCAGAAATTTACGGGGAAGTGCGAGAGAAACAATCAACCTGGCAGCAACGTGTGCCACTTTAAAAAAAGACTAATTAATCAGACGGGGCCAGAGAATTCAGAGGTCTCCAGCTTACATCATTATATTACACCTAGTCTTGTTTAGTAGTCAACAGCATGCGTGCAGACACACTAAAGAGGCGAGGAGACTGTTGTTTTGGCCAAGGCTGGTGGGGCACTGGAGAGTAAATACGCCAGCCAAATTTCTTGCAGCTGACATGCATAAACACTACACCGCGTCCACTCAACAAAGGCTTAAGTGTTCACAGGAACGGCGAATGTGCGCTGATAGTTCAGTTTCTTTTTACAGGTGCTATGCATCACAAGAGTATAGCTTTCTCTCTGGTGGGTATATATAGGGAGGTGCACTTAACCAGAATAGATTCTCTATCAACACCATGTCTAGAAGAATAAACTGACACACTGTCTGAACCAAATATGAAATGGAGAGAATGTTGATCTGATTTATTTATTTTTTTTTACTACTGCATTGTTACCATTCGAACCCTGTAGTTTTGAACCAATATAATACATTGATGATACAATTATTACACTGTAAAACCCCAAAAGTTAAGGTAACTCAAACCATTTGAGGAAACCGATTACAACAAACTATTTAAGTTCAAAAACTAATCCTAATGAACACTGAGTTCAAAACACTTTTCAAATGAGTGGAATAAACTTTCAGTCAATTTGTTAACTACACTCATTTCATTTGATAAAGTTGACTGTTGGGTTTTACAGTGTATTAGTATACATCAATAGTAGCAACAGTCCTTATAGGGTACAATAATTAAACCTGTAAATATTTCTGACTTGCTGTGAAGCTATTTTACATGATTTGATTTCTTCTTGTTATTGTTATTTCATTATTTATTTTTATTTATATATTTTTGAAAGACTTTTTTTGAAAGCTTAAAACATTTCAGTTGACCAAACATGAAAATTTACTCACCCTTAAGTGAAATTATAATTTTTTTATTATGTTAAACACAAAATAAGATATTTTGAGGCTGAAAACTGGTAACAAAATATTATCTTTCACGTTCAACATCAAAGACAACAAGTGAATGGTGAGTAATTGATGACAGATATTTTGTTTAACTATTTTTTTTAAACTATTCATTTAATTAACAAATAGTTTTGGCTTCATAATGCAAAGTATATGTCCACATGTCTATTTACATACAGAATACACTGTAAAAAGTGATTAGTTACTTAAATAGAGTAAACCAATTGCCTTAAAAGCAACAAGTTGACTTTACAAAAATAACGTAAGTAAACCCATTGTAACTTGAAACTGTTAAGTTGACTTAATTTTTATAATTATGCTAATTGTACTAACTTTTTTTTTAAAGTCAACTAACTCCTTTTTACAGTGTCAGACTATTTTTAGCACGTCTGTTTTCAAATAATTACTGTAATTATCACAATATTACATATTTGGTGGTTCATTAAATCTATAAAATCTACAATTGTAGCCTGTACTGAGAGAAACACTGGGGTCTGGAAGAGCAGATTTATTTTACTGTCATTTTGCTAGATACAGAAAAGCTGGAAAAAAAAACAAATATAATAAAGGTGTATTGGAAAAAGGTGATTAGTTTACTTTTATTTTAAAAAAAGTGAGTACAATTTGCATAATTATAAAAATTAAGTGAACTTAACAGTTCCAAGTTACAATGGGTTTACTTACATTATTTTTTTTTGCGTCAACTTGTTGCTTTTAAAGCAATTGCTTTACTCTCTTTAAATAACTAATCACTTTTTACAGTGTAGAGGCAAAATAACTTACTTATTATTATATATAAGTGTGAACTAAAAGTTGATACAAAATGTGTAAGTTGCAGTCTAATATTTGTATATACATTAGGGTGGGCCAATAAACGATATTATATTGAATCGTGGTAAAATTAAATTCAATAACAATGTTAAGCTCTGCACTTTTTTTTACTCTATATTTATCCAAGAACCAATCATACAGCAGAAATGTGCAACAATGGCAATCAAAAAGTGTTTTGATAATGGAGATGTATTGAATTTTCGCAACCGAAATTTTATCGGCCGAAAACATGTTATGCTATTTAATGGACCTTCTAATTTTTGTGGCTTCAGTTCTTATTAGGGTACTCTTTTAAATCTGGAAGCATTAACAACTTATATTGAAATATATATCGTTATCATTCAATATGGAAAATAATTATCAAGATTGCATTTTTTCCATATCGCACAGCCATAATATACATATAAAATAATAATAAATAAGTTATATAGCTACATATGCAGATTTTAACAGTGTAATGTGATGTACTGTATATTACACATACTGTATTTAGCTATATAAAAGACTTACTAAAAATACCTTCTAAAGTTGACCGTTTCTGCATCTCTAAACCGTGTCAAGTACATCTACAAGATTCAATCTGTCATTCTTACGACTGAATTTTAACCACATACTAAGCTCTAGCTCCTTGTAACGGTACCATCCACTGGTAACTCCATACTATTTACTTGCCAAAGACAATTTGTAGTCACATTTGGCTCTCAATGTGTGTTAAATTTGGCCCCTAGTGCTCCTCATCTCTAAGAAAGCACATTTAACAGTCATTAGGCGCTGACAGAAATGAACACAGGGTAAAAGCAGCAGAGCTTACTGAGCTGCCAAACTCCATTAAAATATTCACCTTAACTCTTTCTCTCTCATAAAGTAGATATACTAGCGGCAAAGCTTCATTCACATATTCTTGCTGGTTCACTTTAGCTAAATTCAAGGGGGACCAAATTGTTTTCGCCAAAGTGAGCTTTCCAATTCCATCGAAGCCCACATCCTCCAGTCTATTCTATTAATGCTGCTAGCTTTTATGTGGAAATAACTGTGACCTATGGCAAAGGGCAAAACAAGCGTGTCCCAAGTGCTGAGTCCAGCCCAGCACGCAGGACACCCCATTCGGAGAAAAAGAGCGAATCCCAATTGCAATCGGCCGAGTTTACACACAACATGCAAATTGGCATCGGACAAATGAACACGGGGTGAGCAACAGGACCGCTGGTTGCCAGATCCCCTGAGATCTACAAGAATGAATTATTAAATCTTCAGTGGGACGATGGGAGAGAGAGAAAAAGCGCAGGAAGAGGAGAGAGGGGGCAGACACACACTGTCATCTGAATCTCCCTCTTAATCCAATGAGAATTTATTTTCTCTGCCGCTGTAAATGTTGGTTGCTAAAGCTGCGGGACAAGTGCACTCTGTGGTGCCATTCATGCATAAAATGTGGATTTCTATTTGATTTTCTGATGTTTAAGCCTGTTAAATTCCCCCCCGCTCCCTTGGCACCCCCTTTGAGTTTCTCCGTAACGTAATTACATTGAGGAGCAAATATTGACAGCATTTGTCTTGAGCTTTGAAATGTTCAAATTCCCAAACAGAAAAACCAAAGAACAAACAAACTCCAGATAACAGTCCAATTCTGCATGCCGATTGGCCGGATGCTGGAATTAAACATTGACGGTGATGCTTTGAATTCTGGTATATCAGAAGTGATGTTTCGAATGTTTGACGGTGAAAGATTTCCGCTCTTGCTCGGCTTAGCCCTTGACAAGGATTTGCATCCTTTGAAAATGTGCTGACCACCGGCAAGTAAACAGACGTGACCATCTTGACAAACAAGTCAGGTTTGGTGTGAGGGAGACCGCGTGTCATTGTGTGTTCAAAAGAAGGGTGTTAGCAGTTTGTTTCGATTAGATAGAAAGCACAAATCACATTCTAGAAGCAAAGAAAAAAGACACCAATCCTCCACAAAAACAATCGCAGCAAATGAAACCACCAGAAACTATATGAAATTAAGAAAAACTGAAAAGGAGTTGCAGGCAAGAGGATTTACATGAAATTTGAAAGACTAGAGCATTCAAGCTACTTTTCTGCATCATTCTCCGCTTATTTGATAGCTAAATAGATTTTATTTATCTTTGCCATGATGACAGTAAATAATATTTGACTAGATATTTTTCAAGACCTTTCTATACAGCTTAAAGTGACATTTAAAGGCTTAACTAGGTTAATTAGGTTATTTGGGCAGGTTAGGGTAATTAGGCAAGTCATTGTGTAACGATGGTTTGTTCTGTAGTTCTGAAGGGGGTAATAATTTTGACCTTAAAATGGGTTTTAAAAAATTAAAAAACTGCTTTTATTCTAGCCGAAATAAAACAAATAAGACTTTCTCCAGAAGAAAAAATATTATCTGATATACTGTGAAAATGTCCTAGCTCTGTTAAACATCATTTGGGAAATATTTAAAAAAGAAAACAAATTCAAAGGGGGGCTAATAATTCTGACTTCAACTATTTAAATTGAGCTGAAACAACACAATTCTTGAGTTGGGGACTTAACTGTTTTTATGTTCAATTCACCTAATTTTGTAAAAACTAATAAGTTAACTTAATTCCTTCATTTTGGCCCAACACAAATCAATTGTGTGGAGTCCAACATTTTTATAATGTGTACTGTATATACACAATTTATTATTAAATTAAACTTAAAAATAATGTGATTACTTGTAAGTGAATTTACTGTAACAGGCCCGTAGCCAAGGGGGGTTTGCGTGGTTTGAAAGACCTACCCCTTACTGACAAAGGTCCAGAATTTGTCCCATACATGAGCTCATTTGTTGTATTTTGACTGCTATGCCATAATGAATTGTGAAAGTAACACATCTTAAAAGACTAAGCAGAATCCTCTGTTAGCTGGTACAGAATTTGACCACCAAACTGCGTAAATACCCGTACTGAAGTTACATTGTTCCTAATTCAGCGTCCCAAATTCTGACTGAGAAAAGTTGAATGTGCTGGCCAGTTTGTTATTTCAGCGATCCAGCCTGTGCAGATTGCTGGTAAACACACAGTATTGCATTAAACTACAAATCCGCCATTAAATGGACTACAAGATCCAGTCATGCACTACTCACACACCTGGCCTAGATCCCCATGAATGCAGACAGACACAGCTGAATCTACTCATGAACGGATTACTAGGACTATTTATACAGCACACACACACTTCAGTGCTGAGTCTTGTTGGTTTATCTGTTAACATTGCGATGAGTTTTCCTTGCCTCGTCCTGCTGTGCACTGATCTTAATTTGTTTATTTGTTTACGTTGCCTGCTGCCTGCCTGTATTAACCATTCACCTGTTATTTGACTACAACTCTGAATTTCCTGTATACAACCGTTTGCCCCTGATTGTGATCATTGTCTGACCTGTCTGACCATTATCTGTTTGTTGGTTATGATGACCATCTGACAAGCTAATCCAGCAAGAAAAAGTGCTTAAAATGCAGTATTTAAACCTCATAATTAAATAGAAAATGAGGCCAATAACTCCAAAATGTCCACTGGGTACGGGCCTGTGTAAAATAAGCTGCAACCAATATATATATTATTTATATGGGGTTTAAATCTTAATAATCCTACAAGATTTACAACATAACTCAATGACACAAGGTAATAGTAAATGTAATTCGGTATCTTGCTTTACGCACTGTTTCTTAAAGTTTGAAGGGAATAAATAAATGAGAAATTGCAAAATCCTAAGAAAAATCTCCCCAACATCCTGCACCTCTCTCACTCTCAGTAATTTTGGGCCAACATTCGATCCTATAGTACCTGGAAGAGACCCTCCTCCATCACCGCCCACCCCTCTCCACACACCTCTCACTTAATAAAGAGCTATCCGAACAAGCTCATTTATTTTCCAGAAAATTAACTCACTTTCAGTCCTGATTAATGATTTTAATCTAAATGAATCAAATTAAAAATTGAAAATTATATTTCCAAAGCCCACAAAACGGGGGGTGAGAAAAAAAAAGACAAGGAGAAAAGACCATTCCCACTTAACAAATGAGCCTTCAAATATTAAAAGAGGAGCAGGAGTGGGTGATCCTAATGAAATGTGTCCGGTGCTTGGCTGCCTCTCCCTACACACCGGCCAATGTGGAGGAGAGAAAAAAAGGAGATGCACGGAGAAAATAAAGAGATAGGAGAGGTGGGAGACCCGCTCATTGTCCAGAGAAAATCCGGAGAGAATTACTAAGCTATCTACTTACTTTAATTATTGTGTCATGCCCTGTTCATTCCCAACACCACTTTAAACTAGGCCAACTGCAGGTGCTATGGTCATGTGACTGCTAGAGAGTGGGCATTGACTGATGCCGACAAATTCAGTGTGATATTTCAGCTGTTTTTTTTTTTCCTAGGCGTCGTTGCTAACCTGCCAAATGCTTGGCTGACTTAATAGACAAAGTGATGAACGGCGATCATTTTGGGGCGAAGGAATATTGCTGACTGCCGATATTGGAATCACTTCTGATTGGATCACCATTGGATTTCCTACTTCCTTTCCTACATGGCGTATGTTGTGGGATTGGCGTCTAGGTCAAATTGACATGTTTGTGCTTGCTTTGTGAGGGGAAAAAAAACACAAGCGGAGCGATGGAAAAGCGTTTGTGAGAGGAGCGGTGTCACTTGTGTAAAGCGGTTATTGGTTATCGAGTCATGGCTGTTCAGAGCCGAGCACAATTTTATGATGACCCATCTTTCATCCCGGATCCCCAGTATAAAGGACACTGAAATTTTAGGGGGGTGGCGAGTGCTGATGGAATGTCATCCAAATGATTGAAATGTTGAAGTTCATAATTGGAAACACAGTGCTATCTTATGGCCCTCTCTCTCTGCACACACACACACGCACATTGGTAGGCAGGGTTTCTTCTTCTTTGCAGCAGAGGCATGTGTGAGTCTAGGCACGGCATTGGTTTTTATGGTAATTGAGGCAGTTATATGAGGTGGATGTGGACAGCGCCTTTCTTCTGCCGAGACTTAAAGAGAAATAAGCGTGTGTTATCTTCCTGCCGGCAGAGCCGCCCTATTGTTGATTCAATAATACAAGACGGCTCTTATCAGGGCTCGGGGTGACTGATTGGCAGCCCGATATGTTTAGACAATGTGCCGTGTTCAAACTGAATTTACCCAGGCCTCCGGTCTGCCCAGGAGCAAGCAGAGCAGAGCGAATTAACAGCACACAATGGACTGAGACTCTTTCAACATCTCTACATGGCCCCCTTGGCCCTGTGTCTTTTTCTGGACTGAAAAACCCATGCCACCTACAAGCCTTTATGATAATTAGTGTAATGGCTATAACATTTATTACAAATAATTTTATTAATTAATTAATAATAATAATAATTTGTAATAATAGCAATAATAATAGTAGTAATAATAATAATAAAAAATAATAAAAATAATATTTATTTATAATAATAGCAATAATATTAGTAATAATAATAATAATAATATGCAAGTTAAAAATAAATATCAATTATTTATTTATTTATTCATTTATTTATTTATGTTATTGCTATAAAATAATAATACGTTGTAGTAGAAGCAGTAGTAAATACAAATATTTTTATATTTTAAATAATGCAAATTTTTATTAATACAAATGAACTAAAGTGATAAACATTTTGTGATATTATTTTTATTATTATTATTAATATTATTATAATTATTATTATTACTACACATGAAAGTAAGACATATATGAATAAAGGAATAAAATTAAGTAAATTAAAATGAGTGAAATTAGTAAAATTTTATTTTTTTATTAAATTATTGCTATTACTACTGCTGTTAATATCATTAGTATAAGAAAGAAAGAAAGAAAGAAAGAAAGAAAGAAAGAAAGAAAGAAAGAAAGAAAGAAAGAGCTTTAGCTCTGTTATCAAAAATATAATGTAAAAATACAAATGCAATCACAAACATTCCTATCCAGAAGGGATAGGAATAAATGCATCAATGCAAAAATAAACAGCATAACAGTGTTTACATTGGAGGTCCCTGTTTAATCTAAAGAGACGCACAACGGTGGGCAGAATGAGGTGTGCAGGGGTGAGATATCGGCCAGGGGAGGTGCAGGCCAGCATTGCGGGATCAAAAGGAGCGATTTTGGCCTTCATCTGGCCTGATGCTGGAGTAAATGAGAACAGATCAGCGCTGCGCTCTGTGGGCAGGTGGCTGTCGGCCGTCCTCCGTCTCCCAGCCATTAAATTGCTGGCAAGATGGAGGGCCTTCCTTTCCTGTAGCCACACTTACAGATCAAACAGTGACAAATGAGATGTAACTGCACTTGTAAAGCAAGGCTACAATCTGTCAAAGTACAATATAATTTGTGATCTGACGTGGCAACCACGCTGTCTGTTCCTGGCATTGCTGCTTGCTGAGGTTCACCAACAAAAGCTCACAGTTTTCATTTCTATGTTTTTCTCTCTCTTTTTCAAATTCTGGCAAATTTCTGGGCATGCTTCAGCTGTTTTGCAAAATGTTCCGAAATTTAATGGAACATTCTGGATGACCTATACTGACATATGCAGAAAAGAATTTAAACTAAACCAAGTAAAGTATTCAAAGTAAATCAAGTAAGTATAATAAATTATGTAATAATATAATTATTATAAAAAAAAAAAAAAAAAAAAAAAAATAATAATAATAATAATAATAATAATGACAACAATAATAATAATAATAATAATAATAATAATAATAATAATAATAATAATGTTATTATTATTATTATTATTATTATTCATATTATTCATATTATTCATATTATTATTATTATTACTAGTAGTAGTAGTAGTAGTATACAAATATTACTATAATATGTAAAGATAATAAAAAATATATTTATAAAAAATTATTATTATTGTTAATAATAATAATAATGATAATAAAAAAAAATCAGTCAAAGTGGTAGAATGATAAAATGCTCAAAAAATCCTAAAAATTGTCTCTAAATCTCCGTTGTCTGTGTTTGTGTGCGGTAGGCTCGGTTATTACCTGAGGAAAATCAGAGCTGAGGAAAAAACTACTTAGCGGGCTGTATGACTGCATTAACAAGGCCTCTCTCTGCCTGAACAATTCCTCACCTCTAAATGATCTAATTAAAGTCTCATCAGTCGTGTGTCTCGGGCCGAGCCCTGCGCTGCTGCATTCAGACACTTTCACACATAACGGCGCTCCCTGCTGCGCCAGCGCTCCCCTCGGCCTCAATGATCACACCAGGCCTTCTGATACACCAGCACTATAGACAGAGGCTGGGAGACTTGTGGAGGGTTACATGTTGAGCACGACTGCATGACGGGGGCAACAAAATTAACCTTTAGGGGTTGAACAGCCATAGATATGAAAATGAGTTAAAGGAGACATACCGTACAGTGATATATATGGGTTTCTAGTGCATCTACCAACCCAGAAAAGGTAAGAAAGGACAAGCAAGTCTTTCTCTGCTGTTGCTTTGTTGTTTCTGGTGTGTCTGAATCAAAGTAATTATAGTTTAGCATTTTTAAATATGTTTTTATTTCAATACTGTTTTTTACATTTGCTGTAAATTTCAGTTTAGTTTTAGTTTATTTCATTAACAGTTTTGTTAGTTTTAGTTTCTAAATTTAGTTTCAGTTTTAGTAATTGTAGTTTAATAGAGTTTACAGAACACATCCAGTATCAACCAGAACAAATTTTAGTGTTTACACAGCTTACATTAACCCTCACTAATAAAAATAAAATAATTGTTTGAACAGACACTGAATTCAAAACTACCCAAATGCAACTTAAAACAAATAAAAGTGAAAATTACGCAGAAATAAGACTTCAGAACAAAAATTAAGAATATATTAAAGATCATGTACAGTAGGTCAGTGTTTCTCAACCACGTTCCTAGAAGACCACCAACACTCCATGTTTTGGATGTCTCCTTTGTCGGTTACACTCATTGCAGGTCTTTCAGTCTCAGCTAATGAGCTGATGATCTGAATCAGGTGTGTTTGGTTAAGGAGACATAGAAAATGTGCATGAGTTGGTGGTCCCCCAGGAACGTGGTTGAGAAACACTGATGTAGGTCATTAAATATCCCTTGTTTACATTGTTTGACCCAAAAATGAAATGTGTTTTACTTTAAAAGTTCAACTACTGTTATTTTTCTAAACATTTGCATGGCAGATTTTCTGCAACAGAATTAGTGCTTATTAATTGTGAAAATTAATTTAGCTTATTATTGTTTAATTTGATTTCATTTCATTATAGTTTCAGTTACTTTTAGTTTTTAATTTATCATGATTTTTTAAATCTTATTTCGGTTAACAAACATTTTTGGATTAACAGTTTTAGTTTAGTTTTAGGTCAGAACTGCATACGAAGGCTCCGCCCTCTTCTAGAAAGCAGAAGCTCATTTGCATTTAAAGGGACACACACACAAAAAGTATGTTTTTGCTTACACCTAAAAATGGGTATTATAAATGACCTTTGGGGTGATTTTGAGATGAAAATTCAAAGCCATATTCTGTAAGCACCTCATATTTATTTTATAACAAAGGGCGTAATATGTCCAAGTAACGAGTAAAAACTACAATCACACATAATTATCTAAATAAGTGTAATGATTATTTTTTTTGAATTAAAGAAAGAAAGACTGCTTCAGTATTGTGTAAACATCTATACGCTTTGGACCTGAGTGGAACAGACAGATTTTGGTAGCGGGTCATCGTCTATCAGCAGCTGTAAGATTGATATGGTGTGTGTCAGTATGGAGGGGCATCAGCGCTGTAAGGCGGTGGGTGATGGTGGCCGTCTGATGGGGGAGATTGCATTAGGATGGTGCTGGGGGCTGGGCCACGCTGGTTAATATGGGGCAGTGGGGGAAAGTGATGGTGTTGTAGGAAGGAGGGACGGGGCTGCAAACGGCCTGCAGGTTGCTTCAGGTCGGTCAGTGGGAGATGAGTGGGTAATTGCCACTTCACCATGCCCAGTGTGTTCATTCAACCCTTCAAACGACAGAACCGGCATCTGAGCCTTTTATGCTTTCTTTTCTTCATAGGACATAATTGAGAGTCAAAATGTGAATCGAAGTGAGTTCATTTAAATAATAAAAAATAAATATGTAATTGTCACAATCACCAGCGATCTTCTCCCCTTAGATCGCTGGTTTACATGCACAAACACCCATGGACTACAAATCCACCATCATATGGACTACATCCCCCATACATGCATACTCTGACATCACACACAACCGGTTCCACATCTTCACTGATTACATCCACAGCTGAAACCACTCAACAACTGATTACACACACTACATAAGCAGAACATACACTCACTCCATTGCCGAGTCTTGTTACCTGTTCACAGTGTCAATTCAAAGCGTTTCCTTGTCTTGTTTTTGCCGTGTTTGGACCCTTGCCTTGTTTATCTGTTTCTGCCTGTCTGCTGCCATCCTTGTGACCATCTGCCTGCTATATTGACCACGATTCTGGATTTCCCTCATAAGACTGTTTGCTCCTGTCTTGATCATTGCTTGCCTGACCATCCCTCCAATAAAAGCCTGCATTTGGATCTGCACCTTTGTTGTCATGTCACTTCCATGGTTACAGAAGACTCGGCCAAACATGGATCCAGCAGGACGTCTCTTCAGGCTAAGGCAAGGTATGAATTCCCTCGAGGACCATATCATCTCTTTTCTGGACATTGCCAATGACACCACTCTCCTGGACTGCATACTTATTGATTTTTTCTATGATGGACTAAATGAACCACTGAAATCCACCCTCATCCGTTATGGTCCTCGGGGGTCTTTCCAGCAAGCCCTAGATGTGGCTTTACGAGCCATTGGGTCAACCTTCACCGTAGGCGAGGTGGAGGAGACCCCTAAATGTTTTTTGGGGGGGGGCAATAGACAGCAAGACCCGCCGGCAATGGGGCTTGCTGTTCCCTCCAATAATACTATAATGCTGGCATCTCCTATTCTCCTGTCCCCTGTTCACCAGCCTAGACCACAGCCAGTTGACAAAATGGCTGCCAACAGTCCAGTCAAGCACAAGAGGGCCACCTCCAGTTCTCCAGGTGACAAACTGGCCACTTCCAGTCCTCCAGGTGACAAAATGGCCACTTCCAGTCCTCCAGCTAACAAGATGGCCACCTCCAGTCCTCCAGCTAACAAAATGGCCGCTTCCAGTTCCCCAGTTCACAAAATGGCCACCTCCAGTCCTCCAGGTGACAAAATGGCCACTTCCAGTCCTCCAGGTGACAAAATGGCCACTTCCAGTCCTCCAGCTAACAAGATGGCCACCTCCAGTCCTCCAGCTAACAAAATGGCCGCTTCCAGTTCCCCAGTTCACAAAATGGCCACCTCCAGTCCTCCAGGTGACAAAATGGCCACTTCCAGTCCTCCAGCTAACAAGATGGCCACCTCCAGTCCTCCAGCTAACAAAATGGCCGCTTCCAGTTCCCCAGTTCACAAGATGACTGTTTCCAGTTCCCCAGCTCACAAGATGGCCGCATCCAGTTCCCCAGCTCACAAGATGGATTCCTGTTCCGAGTCTGTTCCTGTCCAAGTTCCTGTTCCTGAAATCCCATCACCTGAGCCACCAGAACGGCCACCACCACCTGAGCTGCCAAAGCTGCTGCCACCACCAGAGCTGCCAGATCCTCAGTCACTGCCAGAGCTGCCAAATCCTCAGTCACTG
>LR812535.1:35863374-35913374 GCA_903798195.1 Danio kyathit
CACGATTCCGTGATTGCTGAATCCACCGCAAAATCAACAAAAAGTCGCAAATTTTTGCGATCCTGCAAAATTCTTAATTAAACGCAAAATAATCACAAAAAATTTAATAATCTCATAAAAATCAAATTCCAAACCATATAATCAAATTATATTTATTTCAGTTTGCAATTAATTGTTTTACATGACTTATAGGCGTTGCATACGCAGCGCTTGTGATGTATTTAAGTGTCTCTCGAAAAATTACGTCTCACCTGCGCCTTCACAATCATTAGGCCTACATTACATGAGAGGGGGGGGGAATATTTTGCAGCCTGTGCAGTAAGCAGATGAAGCACGAGTGATTTACATGTGAAGTCAATACAAAGACTGGATTAGACATCCTGTGGGTTTTTGTGCGTTTGACGCATTTCAGACTGCAAAAGAAAGTTTGAGCAATCATTTAAAAAACAGAGCAACAGAACAGACAGAAAAGCAAAGCAGCTTACAATGATAGAGATTGGTTTAAGGATGACGGCCACTGGACATGACCGAATTGAAGGACATTATTTGTGCTTTATATGTATGGCTGGTATTATTGTGTGCGTAAAATCGATAAATGTTTTCGTTTAACACTTTCCCTGCAGTTAACGAGAGAAAACGCTTCCCTGCCATTGACGAGTATTACGGTAATCCGTGTTTTAAGTGTATTACGGTAGGGGACGCTCTGAGTGAGGTACCTGATGTTGGAGTGAAATCTGAGAGAAAGTAAGATCGTGAATAAAAATAAGAGTTATACAACCTTCCTTTGGCTTAATCTCCACCATTTTAGATCTGTTTTGGATCTTGTCTTGAAAAAAAAAAGCTTTATTTTTATGATTTGTATCATTGTTTGTCTATATGTGAAATGCATTTGATCGTGACTGCGTGGAAATGTTTGCCTTCCTGGCTCTAGTGTAAGAGTTCAAGACTTCCTCTTGCCTATGCCCGCTACTGCCATTCATAGATTACTATTATCAAGCCTCTCAAAGCCAGCCGCTCCACATTGCACCAAATTTAGCCTCTCCAGCCCCCCTCAGGGCTCATACCAGAACAGTCTGTCGCTCAAAGTCTTCCTTGCCTTCCACATCTACGTTCTCCCGCTCAAGCGCACCAGTCCACATGAGCTGACAGAAGGTGATGATAGGGATATCACATCCCTTGGATGTGTGTGCGTAAAGTGTTTGTTCCCAATAAGTGAAGATAATCAGGACAGAGAGGATGATGCTCTTAGCCTTGCGAGTGCAAATGGCAGTGATCGGGATGTAGCATCACTAGTGGCCTGCTTCCTGACATAAAGAAATAAGGACGTTCTCGATGCGCCAGCTGTGCAGGCATCAGGGCCCTGCCAAATTCCAGACCCTGCCCTGCAACCAAATCAGCCTGGCCGGCTGGAAAAGCACAGTCTGTGGGCTCAGCATGGTCTGTCTATGCAAAAAAACCTGCCGTCTGCATGCAGCGGCGTAGAACTGGAGAAGCCAAGAGCTCAGTATGACTGGTGCCTTCATGCACAAGTGAAGCCCAGTAAGGAAATTGGGCACAAATTGCGCAGCCCAATAAGGAAATTGGTCACAAATTACCAAAACAAAGCAGTCAGAGAGAAAGCCAGTGCAGGCAAATCGCGGCCTGTGGCCATGGCCCAATGCACTGTAGAGAGCGCTGATTGAGCCACATCATTCAAAACGACATGTTACTGTTGCATTGTTATGACAGTCGGGCAGCTGCGGGATTGGTGCGGTTGCAAGAGCCTATATACAGCTATTAAAAGGTCAACAGGTGCTGGACAAGGCAGACGCACAAGCATCCCAGCGGAGACGTTCTCTGGAATTGCGGGCGGTGGGCTGCAAGCGCTTGTGATGAGGGACATGCTGAATGCTGGAAGCGGTCCAGACTCTATTGCCGAGCCACTCAATCACAGGCTCAATCGAAGACCCTCGTTTCAGCAGCGTCTGCCAGGCCCGTGGAACTACACGTTCACAGCGCTCGTATTTACAGCACTCTGCAGGGAGCACTTCAGACTATCCGCTCTGATGCTACGCTACACTGCTGTTTACCAGACGGACACCACTGGGGTTCATATGGTTGCTGAGAGAAATCTGCAACATTTCTTTCACATAAATGCCACTTGGTTTGATATTTTATTCATACCTTAAATGGGGCTTAGTTGTCCAAGTGCATTTTGCATCCAAGTATGTATACATCCCCTAATTATGTGAATATCTGTCATGGACGTGCCAAGCAGCAGCCTTCTGGGAGAAATCGTCATTTATTGAAGTGTCAGCAAAGTGTCCCTGGTGCTCTGTATGGGAAAACGAAAGAGCATAGGCCTCCAGCTGTCCCTCTGCCCACAAGTGGTTGTGGCAGACTGGAAAACACACGAGTGGAGGAGGAGAAGGATGGGAAGAGTCCTCCAAAGTCAGCAGCATGCAAAATCTTCCCCCCTGCCTGGCTGGGGTCCAAACACACAACGCTTATTCTGCCTCCGATTCGGCGCAGGGACTTCCACCAATCCTCTGCGGGTTGCTCTGATGCCTAAAGATGTCATTTAGTTGAGGATGGCGAGCAACCAGGGAAAGGAGAACAGAGGGATTGGAGGGGAGGGAAGAGCGGTGGCAGGGGAAAACTGAGGAAGGAGCCGAGGAGGGATTTGCGCTACTGTGCCTTCTGTTGCTGCTGGAGAGGAGGTGGAAAAGGCACAACGATGACCTTTCTGTCTCTGTGCGCACAAAAAAAGAGAAACCTCTCAGCAATTAAGAGGAGTTAATGCCCTAATTATGTGTGTCGTTTTAGGCAGCGCCAGAGGGGATCTCCTAAATAGTAAGAGAGGGTCGGGGGAGGGAGACGAGGGTGAGATGAGGGGGATGGAGGGTAGCTAACCCAGCTGTTTCATTCCCAGACCCAACCTGGAGGGGTGTACTATGGCCAGTAGTTTGGGTTTTTAAGCAGTTAAGGTAGATAGGACAGTTGGACAACTCCCGAATGAGCCACAGAGGGTTATTTCAGGTGAAGCAGCATGCTCTCAATCCTTGAAGTGTGTGTTGAGTACGAGAGGAAGGTGTGCGCAGTGATACACATCACTAGCACTATCAAGCAAGGCCTGCCAGTCAGTTATGACACTATAATGAGGCTGTCATGATATTCAAATGGCTCCGTTCTGAAGAGCGTGACTGACTACAGTGCACACTTTCTCCTTCACGATGAAGAGGCTAAAGTCTTCTTCTGAGTGACATTCATACTTGGAAGTTGGAACAAATTTGTATGTCACTGTATCATATATTTATTTCAGAAGATTAAATTGTATAGACAATGAATCAAATATATTATAAATACTGCTAAAACTACTGTAGTATATATTGCAGTGTAGTTATAATAAGGTTTAAAATTGCGCATTGCAGAATTATAGTAGTATTTTATACTTTCTAAAGTATTTTATGAATTTTGGGAAACACTTTAGTTTAAGTTCCAATTCCCACTATTAACTACTGGCTTATTACCTGCTTATTATTAACTAGGAGCGCAACAGTTCACGGTTCGCTATGTATCACGGTTTTAGGGTCTCGGTTTCGGCACGGCACGGTTTGTGCTATGCTTAGAAACAAATGCCTACAGAAGAATTCAAAGAACAACATATTTATTGGGTAACAAACACCTGACAATGCAACAGCTTCACACGTATGACTGTAGCATGTTCTCGCATTAAATAAATAAAAGTAGGGCCATTTGAAAATTGCATGTTCAAATAAATTGCTTAAGAAAATAAGCTTAAATTTAACATCTTGACTCAACAGTCTCAACCAATTATGCAGATAATAATTGTCAATGCAATGTCAACACATCTTAATAATTGAGCCCTTTTAAAGTATTGATTATTTCTGTTTACATTATACTTACATTACTAAGGCAACAACGCATTTTTATTTATGATTTCTTTATGATTTTATGATTCCAGAGAGCTTCGATTCCCTTATCAGCACCATCGTAGTGAATGAAACTTAAGCAAAGAGAGAGCGTTCGGCTCTTCTCTCTTAATTCAGCGGGAACAGTCCAACAGAGTCTGTAAACAGAGTGAATAGCAGGAGTGATCGGGTGCGGAAGAACACCCAGGAGCGGGACTCAAGTAACAGACCTGTTGTATGTCCGTATGTCCGCCTTGATCTGCCTGTTTGTGACCACTGATCTTTGCAACAACAACAAAAAACGGCATTCGTTATGTTTTTGTGTCTATCTGAATTTATGTGTCTGTTGAAACACTGATGGCAATGCGCTGTGATTTGGCCTAAGAGATACTAAGAGTTGATTGGACAGGTCTTTGCACGTGCAATGGATGGGAAAGGTAATCGGAGGCGAACAAAGGCGAAACTGCTTTGTTAAAGTTATTGAAACTAATATTAATAATGTATATTCTGAACCGCGGATCACGGGGCGCACGGAACCGTGGGAGAACAACGGGACGATATTTTTTTTTTTACTGAGAACCGCTGCATCCTTATTATTAACATATTGGCTGTTTATTGGTAGCTATAAAGTATGATCTTATTCTACATCCCTAATCCTACCCAATACCTGAACTCAAGTACTACCTTACTAACTATTAATAAGCAGCAAATTAGTAGTTTATTGAGCTAAACGTAAAAGCAAGAATTTTACCTTAAGTGTATTCAAATTTTGAATGATTATTCAATTCAATTCATGTTTAGGTGTATAGTGCTTTTACAATGTAGATTGTGTCAATACAGCTTAACATAGAAGTTATAGTAGATTAAAACTGTGTCAGTCCAGTTTTTAGAGTTGAAGTCCAGTTTAGTTCAGTTTACGTAAAAGCAAGAATTTTACCTTAAGTGTATCCAAATTTTGAATGATTATTCAATTCAATTCATGTTTAGGTGTATAGTGCTTTTACAATGTAGATTGTGTCAATACAGCTTAACATAGAAGTTCTAGTAGATTAAAACTGTGTCAGTCCAGTTTTTAGAGTAGAAGTCCAGTTTAGTTCAGTTTAGTGTGGTTTAATTTTCACTGCAAATCCATCGATGTGCACCTCCACAAGTCCCAACCAAGCAAGCCAGTGGCGACGATGGCGAGGAACAAACTTCACCATTATAAACAATACTTTTCTGAAATTGGATAAATAAGTGCTTTAAATAATAATAATAATAATAATAATAAATATATTACAATTATTTTTGATCCATGACAATGATTTAATTTATTTAAAGCAAAGTTGAGTCATCATATTACAGTAGAAAATAAAGTACCACAGTGGAAACAATACAGTAAAATCCAATCTGTAATTTCTATAATTGTGCTGTATTCAAACAGTCATCAATGCTGTTTACCATGATATGCTTCAGCCAGTCTAGTCTTGTTTTCTGCAGAATCTGAGTTAGCCACTTATCTAGGCCTGAATTAGTCTTTGTGGCTTGTAAGAAGATGGACAAGAGTTTGTTCTTTAACGAGGAGATGGGTCTCACCTCGAACTGAAGGTGTAGCACAATCGCACACTGGAAGAAAAACAAACCAGCTGTGAGAAAGAGTTGCCATGCTGACATTTAAAAGCACACACAGAGGCGCTATCTAGGAATAAAGTAGGGCAAACTACAGAGAGGGAGAGCGACTGCATAATGATATCACCCCCCTGAGAGCTCTCTTTAAGACGCTGGCTCTCTATTTTGGGGAGGCAAGAGTGGGGGAACATGGTGGGTGGAGGGTGGTCTCAGACGGGTCCTCTCCTCAGGCTCTAAATGAATGGCGGCGTTGCATAATCCAGCGAGCCTCGGTCGCTGACAGCACCATGATTTATGCCCCCCGTCAGAGGAAGAGAGGGGCGAGAGAAGGGACGGAGTGTGTGAGAATGAATGAGAGAGAGGCAGAAAGAAATAAAGGAAGAGAGAAGGAAAGTAAGATGTAGAAATGAATGGATAAAATGCAGAAAAAAAGGGTTGAAGGCAGAAAAGAAACGAGGTGAGAGACAGATGCACTTGACAGGACTCTTGTCAACTCAATCAGTCCTTTTTCTCTCTCATTCACTCTCTCAATCTCTTTCCAAAGACACTACAAGTTATCATTTCGAGAAGAAAATGCTTATTATTTTTTTCCAGCTAATTGAAAATAAAATAAAACGTTTTGATACAAACGGTGACAGTTTTTGACTAAACCCAGGCTCATTCTGAAAACGTACAGGTATATACATTTCTGGAGATCGGCAAATACGTCCCAGGAGCAGTTTTTGTTTTCGCAAATCCACTAATTAAATCCAAGTCAGTTAAATTTCTCTCGCAAGTGCAATTCGTGTAAATCCACCAGAGGCCGCTGTCGACTGACTGACTGACTGAATGACTGACCGATCGACTGACCCACCCTCCTCCTTCCCTAAACCCAACCAATAGTGTTTTCAAAAGCACTGATTGATCCGCCAACCCACTTCCCTAAACCCAATCGACAGTTTTAAAAAGCAATGCAGAAAAAGAAAAGCCCTCACCTGATTTTTACCACATTCTCACCCTGTTATTTACTTGTTTATTTAATTTTTTTTTATTATTATATTTTCCTGTTATTGTCTTACCCACTTCCTGGAACAGTTTCTCGCCAGACTCGAACCCTCACTTTGTGGTCAACTCCTCTCTGCATCTCAAGTCCGCCAATGTACTTGGCAAGCTAACTGGACAAACTGGTAACAGCGGGAAAGCCGTGCATACGAAGGTAAGTAGTCAGCTGGTTAAAAGGAATGGCCCCATAGCGTTCGTTTTAAAGACGAAATGAAGCCATACGTAGTTCTGGCTACATAATTTGCGATCTCCAGAAATGTATACAGGGCTATGTTTTCAGAATGAGCCTATGTCGTTTTTACTCATCCTGTTTTTTAGTGGTAATAACTCACCACTTAAAAGACAGGACAAGTAGATGTCAAAATGTCCAATTTGGCAAACAAATTTGCACCAAAATACTCATGCTACTTACTATCAGGAAGTACTGAGAATTCGATAACTACTGGTGTACAGAACTTGTTCAATGTAGAGATCTGCATTCCCCTGGGACCCAACTAGATTTCTTGTGGTGCGGCAATAAATTTCCGAATAAAACATGGTAGCGGTCGGTAACTCTGATGTAATTTGAATGGGAGCGAGCGGTCAAACAATATAGCACTCCGAGTTCCGACGTTATTCGCAACAGCATATTTATGATTTATTGATTATTGAGCACCGGTACAGCCATTGCTCATGACTGTTACACATGCTGAACGCATGGACCAGTGCTTTCTGCAAGTGCTTTTTTTTTTCGTGAGTCCGTGCATTCATCATCTGCATAACGGTCCTCAGAGCAGGCTTTTCCAACATGGGAGAGCAAAGTGAAGATGCGCTGTCCTTCAGGCTTGCATTAGAAAACTGAAATTTAGCCTACAATCCTTGCACAACCTGTTTTATCTGTTATCTCTCTGTTTTGGTAGTACCCAATTTAAAGGTAAGATGTTGGAAACCAGATCTAAATTTAATGGGAACGGTTGGGTCAAGTAGAAAAGGGGACAGGACAGCAGGTGAACAAAGGCTGAATATACGGCGGTAGCGGTCGGGTGCGGAATAAAACCTTGAGGGAGCGGGACTTAAAAATCTGTCCCACGTAGATCTCTAGTTCAATGTGGGCTGTTTAGCTGATGACTACTTTACAGTAGTGTATATCTGACTACTGTAATCATTAGTTTTGACATGTTCTGTGTCATTCATAATAACAGCAACAGTGACCAGCATGCTATATATTTCATTGAAGGCTTTCCGGCACAGAAGCAGCGAAATTGTATGCGGATCTGATGCGATGAGGCAGGCTTTTGAGTTTTAAATTGCTCTCTTGCTCAGACTAAAAGCAGCGCACACTCTATATGTATGAGTATGTATGTCAGTGTGTATGTGTGTGAGACTTTAGCCTACTCATATCTACAGGCAGGTCTGGCTATTTTGCTTCCATGGCTGCCCGTGTCCCTGGAGAGATGCGGTGGGGAGAGCCACTGCTGTCAGAATCCAAACTCCAGCCTTCGTTAGGACAGACGCTATCTATAACACAGCACAATAATTGGCCCAGCCCTAATTGCCTTCTGCAGGAATTAGATGTTACATATTCGAAAGGTGCATCCCATCACTGCCAGGTTATTTTCTTTCTTTCTCTCTCTCTCTCTCTCTCTCTCTCTCTTATTCACTTTATGAGTTTAGATGAGAGCAAATAAAACAATTCAGTGTTTAGTTGGGTAAGTGATGCCGCAAATACTTAATCCACCAAGCATCCCGGTCCCGGTGTAAGTGAAGTGGGAATCAGGCTTTTGCTGTTATCACCCCAAACCCCATACTGGAACAAGCTTTCACCCCACATTAGACACGCTCCAACTTAATTTGTTTTTAAATACCTTCTGAAACTGCATCTTTGTTGTTTAGCATTTGAGCCTTTTTATTGTTGAGGGGTTTGTCTTATATTTTATTTGTTATACTGTATATGTGCTGTAGGACTTAAAGTATTAGCTATTTTATTATTTAACTAGTTCCTTGGTTATTTTAATTAGTATTGATTGTGTTCAGCACCTTGGGAAACGTTGCGTTGTAAGAAATGTGCAATATAAATAAACTATAAACTAACTATAACTATATACAGTATTATATATTAATGTAAATATATCATTAAAATAGTAAAATATAATAATACTATATTAGATAACGACAAATTATTAAAGATTCTTATACTGTATATTATTCATAGAAACAGTGTTGAGCAATTAGATTAATTGAAATGCAAAATTGAAATATATTTGCATATAATGATGTAATTTACAATGTAAAAATATAATGTATATTAAATATCAGAAAAATTACAATAATTTAATTAAAATATAATTACTTACTACTATATGTTTATAACAATTTCTTATCTTGAATGTCATATATAAATCATCATAATTAGAAAATTACAATAATAAAAATA
Organism: Danio kyathit; assembly: GCA_903798195.1. Taxonomy (NCBI): domain Eukaryota; kingdom Metazoa; phylum Chordata; class Actinopteri; order Cypriniformes; family Danionidae; genus Danio; species Danio kyathit. The sequence continues at coordinate 35,872,348 of LR812535.1, forward strand.
ATTTGAAATATCCTGACAATTGTGTTTTTTTTAAACACTGGGGTTTAAACATTGGGTCAATTGGGTCTTTGTCTTTTCCAATTAAATTTGAATGACAATTTTAAACAAAACAGTTGGGTTTGTCCATATTTTAATCAACGTTGGGTTATGACAACCGAGCATTTTTTTAGCTCGTAATCTTTAAAACTAAATAAAATAAAATAAAATAATATAAAATAAAATACAATTAAATTAAATAAGAGCTAAATAAAATAAATAAGAGCTAAATAAAATTAAAAAAAAGCCAAATAAAATAAAATCAAACAAAACAAAAAGCTAAATAAAAGCTAAATGAAATAAAATAAATCAAAATAAAAGCTAAATAAAATAAAATAAATCAAAATAAAAGCTAAATAAAATAAAATAATATAAAATAAAATACAATTAAATTAAATAAGTGCTAAATAAAATAAAATAAAAGCTAAATAAAATAAAATCAAACAAAACTAAATAAAAGCTAAATAAAAGCTAAATGAAATAAAATAAAATAAAAATAAAAGCTAAATAAAATAAAATAAAATAAAATAAAAGCTAAATAAAATAAAATCAAACAAAACTAAATAAAAGCTAAATAAAAGCTAAAAAATAAATGAATGACAAAATAAAATACAAATGAAAGCTAAATAAAAAAATAAAATAAAATAAAATAAAATAAAATAAAATAAAATAAAATAAAATAAAATAAAATAAAATAAAATAAAACGGAAAAAACTTTACATCAAATCTACAATTCTGGCTAAAGACAGAGAAATAAATATCATTCCAAAAGAGCATGAAAAAGAGATGCATGGGCTACATATCTGTTGAGAAGGTCATCCATCTGTGTATGTAGACATGAGAGATGAGTAGCTGAGAATCTACCACCATCATCTTCATCACACATATCATATGCACATTCTCCCCAGCTTGAGGTTCAGTTGACTGAAGAGTATGTAGCTCTATATCAGTACGCATATATACATTAGGATCCCAGAGTACACTGTTTTGTAAAGAAGTGCTTCTCTGCATGAAAGTGTGTACATCAGTGAGTATGTGAGCTGCTTCTTTCTACTGTAAGTGTGTGTAATAAGCACTCTCCAGGCCTGATGTACACCCTTCGTTCCCCTCACGCTGCGTACTGTAGTGTGCTTTAACTCGATTCCCGGCTGCGGTCTCAGGCCAATGCTTCGTCAGGCCGCGTCCCTGTCTCTCTGACTGTCTGTGGATATAATTTTACAGTTGGGTGGCTGGAAGTAGCGGCGCGGCAGGCTGTTGGCCTCCAGGGTCAAACAGAGACGTAGCTGGAGGCAGCAATTTCCTTGCAGCTAAAGCACGCATGTGCCTGCAAGGTGAGCACCTGCACACACTCTCTGTGTTGTTCCTGAAAACCTTTGCTTGTGCATATGTATGAGTGCTATGTGTGTGTGTTTAATGTGGGCGAGTTAAGCTGCAGGTGAGAGCTGTGATAGGTGGACAGATATCATGTTGGGTCCTTCGACTAGCGCTGCGGGGGTTTGGCTCTGGATTTCAGCACTTTGGATGCCTGCTGTACAGAACTGCAGGTCTGTGTTGTGGATGCGTGTGGAGGCTCCTTTCTTTATCAGGATTACTTATCCCATCCCCACCTCCACATCTCCCAGGGGTGACAGGGCTAATTTCAGACAGATCTTCCCCTTAAGCAAGCTGTTGGCTATGGGTAACATCCTAACCCTTCCCCCAGAAGCCTCCAACTCCAACCAGCGGATGCTGACACGTCGGTTTAGCCCTTACCTTGCCAGAACTAGCCAGCCACAGTTAACATCGACTGACAACTAACGCACACGCACATACACATAGACTGATCTGGATTTAATCTGATCCCAGGCCAGTGAGTTGTGTGCTAAACAATAGCAAATGTGCTATGCTAGTATAACAGTAAAAAGTGCAGGTTTTTGTAAAATCAACAGACAAAATGTTAGGATAAACCATGAGGGATGTCAGTAAAAAAACAATTAAAATAGTTCATATGGATAGCCATGAGGCTGAACTATGTTTTGTATTTGCGTTTAAGCCCTAAAAATGTGCTAGCATACCATTTCTGTTTGTATGTGTTGTAGTTTGTAAAATTGAGCAAAAATGTAAAAGTAAAACAAAATAAAAACATGTTAGCCTAGCATTATTTTTAAACAAACCTGCGAGGAAAGCAAGGTCCCTTTAAGACGAGCCTATCTCCTGGAGTACAGTCAGTCTATAGCGATCAATCATTGGCTCCTGTACTAGAGGGCGGGCTTTATTCACCATAAAATTATCAACGATTGGCTCCTGTACTAGAAGGCGGGTATTATTCGCCATATAGCGATCGATGATTGGCTCCAGTAGAAGGCAGGCTTTATTCGCCATATTGACTGTTACACTTTTCCCCATTCAAAACTATAAGAGTGACACGTCTTGTGTATTCTATAGTCTTTGAGGAAAGTCAGTAAAAAAATAAAGCCTTCAAAAAACACCTCACTGTGTTTTGAATTGTATTAAATAAGGGCAAATTGTTTTACACAAAAGCAATGTTGGTGTAATATTTTACACACCTAGCAAATGTGTATAGTTTTGTAACAATTGTATATTGTTTTGTTTTAGGAGTATGTCGTTGTATTTTGCACTGTCTGGAGCCAACAACTAAGCTTTTACTCATCATAGTACACGTGCTGCTGATGATGTGACAATAAAAGTGATTTGATTTGATTTGACCTGTCTTTATAAATGGTTGTAGTAACCCAACATTGGGTCAAATATGGAAAAAACCAATGTTGTTGTTTTTTTTTCCAATTAAATTTGAATGACAATTTTTAACAAAACAGTTGGGTTTGGCCATATTTCAATAAACGTTGGGTTTATGACAACCGAGCATGTTTAGAGTGCAATCTTTAAAAAAAAGCAAAATAAAATTAAATTAAAATTTTTTTTATTTTATATTTTTAATATTTTATTTTGTTAAAATAATATTTTGCACTGTCTGGAGCCAGCACCTAAGCTTTTTACTCATCATAGTGCTGCTGCTGCTGATGTGACAATAAAAGTGATTTGATCTGTCTTTATATACTGTACGGTTGTAGTACCCAATATTGGGTCAAATATAGACAAACCCAATGTTGTTGCTTTTTTCCAATTAAATAAATGAAATGAAATGAAATGACAATTTTAAACAAAACAGTTAGGTTTGTCCAAATTTTAATCAATGTTGGTTTATGAGAAGAGAGCATTTTTTAGAGTGTAATATTTAAAAAAAAAAAGGAAAGCAAAATAAAAATAAATAAATAAATAAAATAATAAAATAAATTTTTATTTTTATTATTTTATATTTTAAATAACAATTTTCCATAACCCTTTCACTTATCATAGAACATGTGCTGCTGATGATGTGACAATAAAAGTGATTTGATTGGATTTGATTTGACCTGTCTTTAAATATGGTTGTAGTAACCCAACATTGGGTCAACCCATGTAGACAAACCCAATGTTGCTGTTGTTTCCAATTAAATTTGAATGACAATTTTAAACAAAACATTTGGATTTGTCCATATTTTAATCAACGTTGGGTTATGACAACCGAGCACTTTTTTTAGAGTGTAACCTTTAAAAAAAAAAGCTAAATAAAATAAAATAATACATTTTTATATTTATTATTTTATATTTTTAATATTTTATTTTTATAAAATAATAAAAAATAAATAAAATAAAACTGGAGCCAAAAACTAAGCTTTTAACTCATCATAGTACACGTGCTGCTGATGTGACAATAAAAGTGATTTGATTTGATTTGACCTAGTCTTTACAGTATACTGTGTCTAAAAACACTGAGATTTGTTTAAAACATAATATGACATTTAGCTACATTTTTTAACAGTAGCTACTTTTGAATAACATACAGTAAACAAAAAAGTAAATACCAAACAAAAGGAATTCAGATGGGTTTTTAAGAATATCCACTGCTGAATTGAATTGTTTGTATGCATGCTTTTTTATTTATTTTCCCATTCTTTGTGTGTAAAGTGAGCATGTTTTGGAAAAATGCGAAAATTGATGCATCAATTTTTCAAATGACCCTTATTCATATGTAGAGGGGGACCTCTGTATTAAATTCAAGCACTTTACAACAAATGGTTGTGCCATTGGGTGCCATTTTGATATATGTGTGTATGGGTGGCTAGCAGCAAGAACAAAAGGCTGCTATTTGTCTGGGTGCTCATGGGAGAAGATGCCATATCAAACATGCAACTACATCCCTCAGACCTTTCTGAAAACAGGCCTCTACTTATCAATTACCTACCTGTCAGCGACACCGGCCGTGTAGGCAAATGTCCCTGCGCAGGGCAACAATAGCATTGAATGAGATTGCCATTTGCACGTGTGTATGTGTGTGTGTGTGTGGAAGAAAAAAGATGGATAATATGAAAAAGAAACATTTCACACGGACAAAAACATGCATATGCGCACACTCTCCTGCTCAACGCAAACAAATGTGGACCTCTGGGGCATTTGTGTCTGCTGTTGCTCCCCAGCTGTGTTCTTTTGGTATAATCTGAGCTGACCACTCAGGTCCACAGAAGGTAGGCTGGCCGCAGGGTTTGTGTGTGTGTGTGTGTGTGTGTGTGTGTGTGGTCTCATGTCTTTGTGAATAAGGTGCAGTCTACCTGATCATGACTTAAAGGGGCAGAGCGTTTGTGGCTTCACAGTGAGCCAATAAGGGCCTTCACTTGCGTCTCTAAGAGGTCCTGTTGCTGTGAGTGACAGAAGCATAGCCTACCTCTCATTGCCTCTCACGTCTTCCCTATCCCGCCTATGACGCCAATTCTTTCAGAGGCAGACAAAACACATCCTGTCTGCCTAAAGGAGAAGCGAGGAAACGAGCTGCCGTGCTGCATTTCTGCTGCTGAAGATATCAGAAAGGACTTTTTTTTCCCTGCGTGAAGGTTAAAGGCTAGCTCTTCTGTAAACTTTTAACATCAAAAGCGGGAAAGCCCAGAAAGCCAGAGCCTGTGTTTCCACAGGAGAGCGGCGGTTTGAAAATAACTGCTTGTCCATTTGGCAGACCTCTGAGAAAATGCCTCACAGGCCGGCTCTCTAAATAATAACCAGTCTTGTTAGTTAGAACTGGGCCTGGAGGCCGAGACAAAAGATGGTGTTTGGCTGACCGTGAGTGGCCCTCGGGGCAAGAGGCCAACCGGCCCTTCAGTTTCAACCTTGACTTCATTTAAGACCTGTTCTACTTTTTTCCTCTCTTGGAAACCTGTATTTTCCTCAGAAGGCTGAGAGTCGGGCAATGGATGAAATGTTCCTTTTTCTGCTTTTTTTAAAATCATTCGCTCACCTTCTCGCATCATGCCGACGGTCAGACACTTCATGAAGCGGCAGGCTTGGCAGGACTTCCTTCTGCGTTTGGTGATCTCACATTCATTGGTAGCGGGGCAGCTGTACTCGATGTTTCCTGTGGCGAGGCATGTAGAGAGAAGGAACAGAGAGTGTTTAATGACTGACAACCTAAACTTCCTTTATATATCCCTTCAATTACATTGTATCATAATATTTTAGATACTGGTGATTTTAAGTGTTTATTTTTATGTTTATGTCCACCAAAGCCACATCTGTTTGATCCACATACTATAAAAACAGTAACACTGTTAAATATAATTGACATTTAAAATAACTATTGCAAAATGTCATTTACTTTTGTGACAGCAAAGCTGGATCTTCAGTTTTTTTGCATTACAAATGTATTTAGTGTACTACATGTTACATAAATAAAACACTAATTCAATAAAAATCATTATATAAAAAAATTAAAATAGCATATACAGTGCCCAGCATAACTGAGTACACCTCATTATGAAAATGAATATGTTTATCCATTTCTCAGTAAATATAGGCAATGTTTTTTGTGCATTTGAACAAAACTGATTTATTAAACAGATATATTTATTAAAATAATATTTTAGTCACTAAACATATTTAGAAATTTAAAGATAATTTAATTAAATTCAAGCAAAATATTGCAAAAAAAAATTACAACCTCCAAATTTCAACTAATTTTTTCAAAAAAAATTTTTTGCTTCTTTTGATTGTTCCTCTTTTTAAAATTTGTTTTTAATATTTTTCTATAACATATACATTTGGGTGTACTAGTTTTTGGACCGTTATCGAGAGTTATTTTGTTAGATAAGCTCCAGATTTGGTGTCAGTAATGACTAATCTAATGTGCAGTTGAAGTCAGAATTATTAGCCCCCCCTTTGAATTTTTTTTTTTTATAAATATTTCCCAAATGATGTTTAACAGAGCAAGGAAATTTTCACAGTATGTCTGATAATATTTTTTCTTCTGGAGAAAGTCTTATTTGTTTTATTTCGGCTAGAATAAAAGCAATTTTAATTAAAAAAAAAACATTTTAAGGTCAAAATTATTAGCCCCTTTAAGCTATATATTTTCTCGATTGTCTACAGAACAAACCATTGTTATGCAATAACTTGCCTAATTACCCTAACCTGCCTAGTTAACCTAATTAACCTAGTTAAGCCTTTAAATGTCACTTTAAGCTGTATAGAAGTGTCTTGAAAAATATCTAGTCAAATATTATTTACTGTCATCATGGCAAAGATAAAATAGATCAGTTATTAAAAATTTATGGGGGCAAATAATTAAGGGGGCTAATAATTCTGACTTCAACTTTATATGCACACATATAATATTGTACAGCTTCCTATTAAAAATATGAATTTAAAAGATAGATTGTGAGGGGTGTACTTGTATATGCTGAGGACTGTATATTAAAATTAATAATGCACATTCTCAAACATTAAACCCTCAACCAATAAAATATGCTGAGTACAAACCCAAGCCCAATCAGTCACTGTAAAAAAAGAGAGACTGAAATACAGAACTCACATCCCATCATATCTGCATATGTGAATGTGTCTAAGAGCACAATAGGTTATGGAAAATGCCTCTGACTCTTCATGTGTCATGAAGCTGGACAGGCAGGTGAACAGGCAGACCAGACTTACCTAAACCTAAACAAAGACCTGCAGGTCCCAATTCACCTCTGAGTGAACTTTTGATCACCTGGTGACCACTAACACAACCCCTGATCCAACCAATCCCTCATCCCTGTGAGCACTGGCATAGATTAAACTGTTATAGTGTGTTCTTGAGCATTGTGAAGCAGTGTGAGGGGGAAATGGGAATGATATATGCTTATAATTAAAACAGCACACAAACAGAAGTCTGGCACGCAATAAAAGCATTTCAACAGCTCTTTGGCTATATAATGAGAATTAGTTGCCAGATATAGTAATTTAATATAACACATTTAGAATTTGGAAAGGATTATGGCAGTGCTAAAACTATCAGTGTACGGAGAGAATTACTTTAGAACAGCCATTAGAACACAAACACGTGCACGCACACATACACACATGCACACATCTTGGTGTGAAACAGACACTCACACACACACACACACACACGCACTCATGCAATTAACATAGGGCCCGTCTGGGACCTCCACACTGATGAAATATTTCAGAGTTAATCAGACTTTGTAAACACTGATTTGTATTGACTTCTCTTCTGTGAACTGATGTTTCCTCATTAAAAAGCAGATTAGCAGCGTGAGCAGGGGGGCTAAATGCTCAAGACTGCTAATTCAACAGGAAACAGTATTTAAAGTATGCATGTCCATTAAACTGAGCTCCAATATTCATTAGTCAGGTAATCTCCAGAATGCATTAGGGTGTTCGGATTGGGAGGAATCTGTGAATGTGGAATGGGGATGTGTGTGGAGATGCAAGGCGATTCTCATGAGGCCTCAAGTAGGTTGAGTGGTCTTAACCAGCTGGGAATGTTTTAAGGGAGGAAAAAATCCTTGCCAATTTAATATAGGTGCTTTCCTCCCAGTAAATGAATGCCAATGGCTTGAGCGCTGTGTCCAGGTTATCAACACATTGGGAAGGAGGTTGTGTGTGTGTGTGTGTGTTCACTGACAGGATAGAGTGATGTGATTTGAGTTAGGTGGCAGTCGATTAGTGCAATGTCCATTGTCTATCACTCAAGCACTAGGCGAAAGGTTTCAAGCAAGATATAAAATGTCCCAGGTGCTTTCTTTTGCTGCCTGTCTTCATACTAAACACTACACTTCCATCATTCAACAGTTGCAGTCAAATGCCAATGAAGCTCATTACCAGAGCATGACCTTGGACTGACCTAATGAAAGTGGGAAAAGATTTGGGAATGTTGTGGGCTTTCTGAGGTTGAATTTTTGGTGTGTCTCCCCCCCAGTATGTCACCACTGCCTGGCTTCGAGTGCCTCAATTGGGAGGTGATAGATGCAGGTTGTCAGGTGGCATTGGAGGAGTGCCACTGCAATGCCAGCTGCCGGTGAGTTGAGTGGCCGTGGCACCCGTGCCGCTGCTTGTCCCAACGCCCCCAGCCGAACCACAATCCTGACGCTTCTGTTTCCCTGAACTCCCCAACCCAAATCCTTCACTCAAAAACCAGCCAGTCTGAAAGTCAATAAATGTCCAGCTGGATGGCATGCTTTTGGAAATCACCTAGTGTTTTATTGGCTAATGGGATGAAACATACCGATATGTCAAATTCCCATCTTTCAAGCTTCTGGATTATGCTCAGGTGAAGCATAATATTTGACCCAATTTTCAGCACCTACTTTGTTTTTCAGAGCTTCACTGCCACTTATAGAAACTAGAGGACAAGTTACATCCTGGTATATTCAATTAGCACTAATCTCTAGTTTGGAATGACTGATCAAGTTTGTTAATCTAAAGCAAAAAGACAGGAAATCTTTATTGCTTTGCAGCAAATACAGCGACTAATAAGCCAGAGCATTACCCTCCCTGTGGCTTTACACATCTACTGGACGGAAAGCAGCTTAGGCGGTGTAAAGCCAGGGGATACTGGATGTATGGAATTGCTTTGCACTGATTCTAGGTATTGCACTTTGACTAAGTCCAGCTAACTCTTTAACCTGCCACCTAAACCTAGACAAAGTTCTAGCTGAGGGAGGGTAAAAGCCAACCTTGAATGGTCCTCTTGAAAAAGGCCTTGCAGGCCTCGCAGGAGGCAACGCCATAGTGGTAGCCAGAGGCGATGTCCCCACACACCAGGCACAGGCGCTTGGGCATGGAGTTCAGCATGTACTCGCATTTAATCTGCGAGTCCTCCGTGATGGTACTGGAACAGTCCTCATAACGCTTGGCACCAGTTCCGCTGGGACCCAGTGCGCCTGTTGGGCCATAAAGAGTGGGTGAGTCCAGGCCGTTCTGATGGCCGTTCATGGTGGAGCTGTAGCTACCGCTGGCGTCTGATGAGCCGCCGGGGCTGTGGTGATTTACGCTGTCCGTCAGTGAGGCGGGGCTGGAAGGTTCCGTCTTTATGTAGGAGGGGCAACTCGACTCAATGTGGCGGTCCTTGCTGGACATTCTGCAGAGCAGCCTAAAAATGTGAAACAAATTTCAAGTGTTAGTGAATATGATTAACAATGAGAACATCTACTTTAAGAAAAGACTAGATATCTAAAGTGAAAGAACTGCCAGAAATTACATGCAATTTTCTTATCAATCTATTAATGCTAACATTAAAAACAGCATTCATCAAATGATACCAATGTGACTTCCGATATACCGTGCATCACTAGAAAAGACCAACATAAGATGCCTCAAATGGCATTGTTCTGGTGCATTCATATTAGTCCAAGATGATCTTTTGAGGAGGCACAACTTACAAATGTCACCAAAACAAAGCCATTAAGAAAGACAAAAGAAATAGAAACATACAACCCAGCCCCCCCCAGCCCTTCATCCTGCACATGGGTCCATCTCCACCTCAGAGGAGGAGAGAACAGAGCATCCGGCAGCTAAAAAAAGCCCCTGATTGTGAATTCAGAATTCTAGTTTTTTAGCATGTTAATGACTTCTCTGAGAGGAAACATAAGAGGAGAGGCATATGAGAGCCGGTGTGCCACGGTCCCCTGGGTCTCACTAAAGTGTCTGAGTGGTTGTATATCTACACGGCTGTAAAGAGGAGAGCTAACATCGCTACGCCAGCACAGTGTGCAGCCAATTGAGTTCTAAAGAAATGTGGCACAACAAATCCAGTCATGTCCTAATGGTTTTAGACCTTGATATTTATACACTCGAATCGTTCGAATTCATTTGGCATGGTGAGGAATTACATGAAATTATTTATTGTAGAGCTAGAGAGCATGAGCCAAAGCCTGTCATTTCTCCAGCACCAAAATTGTCCATCTACGCACACCAAAAAAAAAGTGCTAAAGGCTTTTTCTTGTGATTGTGGATCAAGAGGTGGGATCCGGTGATCAAATGCACCATGACAGATGAGCGTCTGCAGGGCGGAAGGGAGAGGGACAGTACTGAGAGCTCAGTGCCATCACTCACTTTCCAGTCAATATCAACTTGTTCTACATGACTCTAATCAGTGCGGAGGCGCAAAGCACTTCCATCATCCTCGCCTGTGGCCAGTCGCCATACACGCTCACATGCATTGATGGAGAAGCTACCCCCCAAAAAAAAAAATCAACTATACAGACACAAACACACAGTATCAGTTCAGTAACACCCACACAGTCAAAAGCAGAGAGTCTTCAAAGACAAACAAAAGAGCGGGCCGAACACACCCCACCCACCCTGCGTCGCTCGATACCACCAACCCATTTACTTGAAGCCCCCTCCACCCACACAGCCCTGGGAGAGAGGCCTATTAATGAGCGCTGTAATTAATAGATATCTCTGCTCTGTCTTACAGGAGGCTTCAAGGCCTGCAAGAGTGGATTAACTGTTTCCCCTGTCAACAATCCAGAAGACCCTGAGCTGGGTCCTGCAGGGCGTAGAGGGGGTGGAGGGCGGCACTTCACCACAGCTCAGTCAATTAGCTGCACTTCAATATCTACATTTGGCAAAACGCGACTGTTCGGGGACTGTTTGTTTCTCTAAAATCCTCAGAGGTCTTGGGGGTTGCGATTTCACATAGACAGAGTGTGAGGTCACGCTTGAACGTGCCCGCTTTTCCTCTTAACTGCATTAGCGGCAAGGTGTATAAAAAGCTGAGATGATGGCGGTGGAACAAAGTCGTTATAGAGGCGGGAAGAAAATCACTGAGGATTTATACAGACAACACATCAGGACCATTTTAACATGGAGATGGAGGGGAACAAATAAAATAGGCAGTCTGGAAGACCACACAAAGGTCTTTTTAATTAAGGAAGCCCGCTTCTAAATGAGGGCTCTAAATCCGGTCAGCTTGTAAAAGATGACTTCGTCTGAGGCCCATAAAGCAAGCGAGCAAGAGAGAGAGCGAGAGAGTGAATAAGAGAGATCTTTAAAGAAACCAGACCACCTTATCATTCAAAGGAATTTGAGAGAACTAGACTTAACAAAATGTGTGTGCATATACATAATATATACAGCTACAATATAAAGCTAAAAGAATGATCGATTAAATACATTTAAACAAATTCAATACCATAATAAAAATAATAAGTGAGTAGCGCTGTTGCCTCACAGCAAGAAGGTCACTGGTTCTAGCCCCGGCTGGGTCAGTTGCCATTTCTGTGTGGAGTTTGCATGTTCTCTCCCCATGCAACTAAACCCAATCTGGCCCTTTCTAAACTACAGATCGCTTTTAAATGTACTTCAACAGAATTTATCTGAGTTTAAAACTAGTTTTAAATGCAAATAAAACAAAACTTATGTTATTTTCAAAACAAAGTAAGCAAAAGCTAGATTCTATTACTACTACTCATGGTGCAGAGATTGAATTGGTGTCCCAGTACAAATATCTTGGATTATTAATTGATAATACACTCTTTTTTAGTTGTCATATTCAGCAATTGGTGAAAAAATTAAAAGTGATTTTAGACTTCTATTTTAGAATTAAAACTGTCTTTCTTTTGATGCTAAAAAGAAGCTGGTTGATGCAACATTTATGTCGATATTGGACTACGGTGATGTTATCTATATGCATGCATCGTCTCAGAGTCTGCATGCATTGGACAATGTTTACCACAGTGCACTAAAATTTATAACTAATTTTAAATCCCTTACTCATCATTGTGTGTTGTATACTAGGGTATGTTGGTCTGCTATGTTGGTCGGGTTTACTCCTATTATATCTCCAGAATTACATTTGTAAAAAACCTGTACTTACAGTAGGTATGGCGTGCTGTTTATTTACTGTCTGTTCCTAAAGCAAGAACTGAGATGGGGAAAAAGGCTTTTAAATACGCAGCACCTTTTGCATGGAATAATCTACAAACAAAGTTGCAGTTTAAAGAATTGATTTCACAAAATGCTTTTAAAAAGAATATAAATGATTTAGAAATTGAAACACAGGCTTGTAGATGTTTTGAAAAGTTTGTTAGCGTGGGTTTTCCCTGGGTGCTCTCCACAAGTCCAAAGATATGCAGTATAGGTGAATTGGGTAAGCTAAATTGTCCATAGTGTACGTATGTGAATGAGAGTGTATGGGTGTTTCAGAGTGATAGGTTTTGCCTTGAAGGGCATCCGCTGCCTAAAACATATGCTAGATAAGTTGGCGGTTCATTCCGCTGTGGTGACCCCTGATTAATGAACGGAAAAAGCCAAAAAGAAAATGAATGAATGAATAATATTTAAATAAACACTTATGCAACTGCTATGAAATGGGGGGGGGGGGGGTGAAGATGAGAAAATTGTGACAGAATAAGTACTATCTGAAGTGGACCATTTAAATATTTAATTTAACTATGAACCAATAAAAATGTATTATAATTATTAGTTTTTTTTAAATACAAAAGTTAAAAGGTAAGAGGACAATAATAATAAATAATTAATAAATAAAAAAATACTAAAAATGTTATTTTATATACTGTATAATGAGTTATTTGTGGCATTATGTAAACTTTTTAAACATAAAATTGTTAAAAATAAAATAAAATCGCAGCAGTAATGCAATCTTAAGAGCACTTGGACTTTCAGCTATTAATGCATTCTGTTGTAAAAGCTCAGTCCAAAACTTGCTGAGTCAAGGCACCTGTTTCCTTATATTGCAGCGAGAGGCAATCGATTATGAAAAAGCTCCTATTACACTCCTAGCGAAGCATCACGTACACCCATGCACACACTCGTTCTCACAGACAGGTGTCGTGGGGCGGGCGAGGGCCACAAAGGTATTCCAGAACATTCCACTAATGTCAAGGATGCATGTTGTATATTTATACATGGTGTAAAGCCGGTTAAAATCAGTGAAAACACAAGCACCAAACACTGTTTACACTCACAACACATTCTCTCAGGCTATTTTGGGTAGCGGAGACAAACTGGTTTCAGTGAGACAGCTGAAAAACTGCCTCCTGTCCTGAGTGTGAAGTCAAAACGGCGGATAACAAAAGAAAAAAAGGGGCCAACGTTGAAAGAGCCCCTCGTGCTTTACAGCGGCGCTCTTAAGACTCTCAACAGGAGACACTTCGCTCTATAACTTTGACTGAAAGTTATTAGCGCTCTCTTTCTCTCGCTGCTCTTTGAAATTCTATGACTCTATTAATCCAAACCTGCAATATTCACAACTCTCTATAAATTCAATTGTCAGATGGTGGATTTTTATTCCGGGCTGCACTCGAATCCAAATTAGAGGCAGTAAAATTCACATTAGCTCTAAGAGAAATGGAATTCTAAAGCCTATATTTTAGAAGAAAAGAAAGCCCTTTTCCAACAGAGAAGAGACTATTTGAGAGGTAATGATTTTATCTGTTTTCACCACTGCCTGGCGCCGAGCTTCAATCCCACAGTGTGCCATTAACAAAAGGGGTTCTTATGCTGAAAAGCAGTGGAATTTAGTTTAAGCTTATGAATGGAAATAATAATAGTCAAGTGGAAGGGGAGAAAAAAAAAAGGCGGGCGATAGTCAGCAGAGAGACAAGATATATTAAAAAAGGAGACATAAATCGGTTGTTCTTTATTGTTAGGGATGTGGTTGGGTATTAGAAATAGTACTTGATTTAGCAAATTCTACAATGTTATACAAAACACTGTCATCGTGTTAGGGTTCTAGTGTAAGTTTGTGACTAGTACAAAATAAAAAGAAATGGCATTGGCTTTTCTACTGAGTAGTGCTGTGTATTTTGCTGATTTAAATAAGCTGACGTTGCTGGCTAACACACATGAGGATTTGTCGAAAAATGATTCATAGACAGAATGGGAAACATCATGAAGACTGTTGTAAAATACACACAGAGAGAAAGTTGCATTAGGGGTAATATCTATTACTGCATATTACACATAATATAATATAATATAATATAATATAATATAATATAATATAATATAATATAATATAATATAATATAATATAATATAATATAATATAATATAATATAATATTATTGAAATGAACCATTTGACAAATATATACACTGTAAAACCCAGAAAGTTAAAGTAACTTGAACCATTTGAGGAAACCGATTGCAACAAATCATTTAAGTTCAAAAACGAATCCTAATGAGTACTGTGAACTTAATCCATTTGAGTAAACAAAGCAAATTGAGCAAAGTAAAACCCGATAAATAAAGCAAACTCAAACCAACTGAGTACTGTAAAACCCAATAAGTTAAGGCAACTCGAACTGTTTGAGAAAACCGATTGCTACAAACCATTTGAGTTAAAAAACTAATCTATATGAATACTGTGAACTTACTCTATTTAAGTTGAAGTAATGAGGTATTTAATTAACTCATTACCTTCAACACTGAGTTCAAAACTCTTTTCAAATGAGTAGAATTAACTTTCAGTCAATTTTTAGTAACTACACTCTTTATTCGATAAAGTTGACTGTTGGGTTTTACAGTATAGTTGAAGTCAGAATTATTAGCCCCCCTGAATTATTAGCACCCCTGTTTATTTTTTTTTTCCCAATTTCTGTTTAACGGAGAGAAGATTTTTTTTCAACACATTTCTTAACATAATAGTTTTAATAACTCATTTCTAATAACTGATTTATTTATCTTTGTCATGATGACAGTAAATAATATTTGACTAGATATTTTTCAAGACACTTCTATACAGCTTAAAGTGACATTTAAAGGCTTAACTAGGTTAATTAGGTTAACTAGGCAGGTTAGGGTAATTAGGCAAGTTATTGTATAATGATGGTTTGTTCTGTAGACTATCGAAAAAAAAATTAGCTTAAAGGGGCTAATAATATTGTCCTTAAAATGGCTTTTAAAAAAATTTAAAACTGCTTCTATTCTAGCCGAAATAAAACAAATAAGACTTTCTTCAGAAGAAAAAACATTATCAGATATACTGTAAAAATTTCCCTGCTTTGTTAAACATAATTTAGGAAATATTTTAAAAAGAAAAAAAAATCAAAAGGGGGCTAATAATTCTGACTTCAACTGTATATTGTATATATATATAGTATATATATATATATATATATATATTATATATATATATATATATATATATATATATATATATATATATATATATATATATATATATACAGCTGCGCTTACTACTTTCATGTAACATTTCAAAATCAACTAAAACTTGAAAAAACTAAGTATAATACAACTAAAATAAATGAAAACACTAATAAATAAATGTTCTTCCAGCCATTTCCGACTATATATAATAATCTCAGATGGCCAGTCAATGTACAAAGTACGGAAGTGTGTCCCTGATCTTTTCCGGTTATCAAATATTAAAGCCTCTATTTGCTGAAAGTTAAAAAATCAGAGTGGATCTGCGAGCAAAGAGATTATTGTTTTCTTTTTGTTTTCCTCCTGCTGGAACTCGCTCTTATTTATGTGCTCAGGCAAGGTGTCACAAATCAGCAGGAAAACAATTTTGGAAAACGCAGGCACTTGGCAATGACAAGGTGTCATTAGGCTGTTTGATCCAGTGCTCTGACAACTATAGAGGCAAACATATAATCATTGCATTAAGGTGCAGCCACTGAGAGTTTCTCTGTGTCTCTTTGCCGGAAGCAGTAAGTGTGTGCGATCATGGGTATAGCTGGAGGCGACACAGCCTGCTAAATGCTGGAGTAAAACTGGCCATGAGAGAATCCGACTGTTCAAATGCACACAGCTTTTCACAGACATTCAGATGATTAAAATACACTGTATTTTTCTATATAAAAAATCTAGATATACAGTTAAAGTCAGAATTATTAGCCCCCTGAAATATTAGCCCTCCTGAATTATTAAACCCCCCCCCCCCATTTTCTGTTTAACTGAGAGAAGATTTTTTTTCAACACATTTCTAAACATAATAGTTTTATTAACTCATTTCTAATAACTAATTTATTTTATCTTTGTCATGATGACAGTAAATAATATTTGACTAGATATTTTTCAAGACACTTCTATACAGCTTAAAGTGACTTTTAAAGGCTTAACTAGGTTAATTAGGTTAACTAGGCAAGTTAGGGTAATTAGGCAGATCATTGTACTGTATATCGATGGTTTGTTCTGCAAACAATCAAAAAAACATATAGCTTAAAGTGGCTAATAATTTTGACCTTAAAATGTTTATTAAAAAAATGTAAACTTTTTTTTTAATTTTAGCCAAAATAAAACAAATAAGACTTTCTCCAGAAGAAAAATATTATCAGACATACTGTGAAAATTTCCTTGCTCTGTTAAGCATCATTTGAGAAATATTTTAAAGAGAGAAAAAAATCAAAGGGTAGATAAACAGATAACAGATAACTAAATAAGGATTATTCCATAATAAAACAAAGTGACAACAATCAAACAAACAATTGAACAAATAAATAAAAAACAATATAAATAGTAAAATGTAAAATGTATTGTAAATATTTCATGAATAAATATTATCATAAACACTGGGGTCCAAAAGTCTAAACTTTGTTTTCATTTTTATTATCATTACAAACTTCAGAATTCTGTAAAAGATAAAAAAAAAAAATACTTAATTAATAAAGAAAATAAAAAAATACAAATAACAACTAGACAAACAAGCAAATCAATCAATGAGTCAGTCGATTAAACACAATTATCAGACATTATTTACAAAATTCTAAATGTATTAAAAATTTCATTACCGGTAAATCTTTCATGCAGATGATATATATACTGAAAATAACCAGAAACATTTATGCTGGCGGTCTTGTTTGAAACCTAAATAATGTCACAAATATGAATAACTGCTTTAAATTATTCCAGATACATTTTGTTTTTTTGTGTTTTTATTTTATAATTGAGAAATTGCAGTAGTTTAATTATTACATTTTCATTTTAACCCATTTTGACCAATTTCTCCTTATAGGAAAATATGGGACATATAATACAGACCAAATGGACCACTTATACTATGTTTCTGCAGTTGTTTTTGAAATGCTATTTGTGAAAGATCTGTAGTGTTACATGTGACATTGGGCATTTATAATATCACTTTCATTTTACATATGTCACATTAGCCATTTATTTCACAATTGAAAAAAATACATTTTGTCAGTTTTTTTTGCTACATAACATTTTTTTCTGTTTATTTGCTTTTCCATAACATATTTCAAAGCCCCATAACTGTGACCATTACACTTCGCAACAGCTTTCGAAACATTAAAATTCTACCTTTTTCGGTATAGTGTTGCTATAGTGTAGTTATTTGGTCATTTTTAGTGGATTAAAAAAACTTTAGTTTACTTATTTTTGTTTTTTATTAATTGAAAATCATATTTTTTCTTTGAATAAAATGCATTTTTTTTTTTTACGTATTTTGTTTTTAAATGCAACACTACATTTATTTTCAAACTTTTTTTAAATGAGTTAAAAGCACATTGACCATTGAGAAATCGGTAGGATATTCAATTAAACATTATAAAACAAGTCCCCAAACTGACTTTCCATTGAGGGGATACTGATTACACTCGTTCCAGCATGTGAAATACAGACATGCGAAACAGGTTGCCTTTTCCGGCTGTATGGCCAGATCAATTGTTATAACATTACTGGGTTGGAAAGTAGTAATTCACTTCATTGTCGATGGACGCCTGCAAAATAACACCTCTGATTACACGCAATCAATGTGATAATGGCAAAAACACATTTGTACAATGGAGCGAGCTGCCGTAAAAGTGCCAGCGGCGGCCGGTGGAGATGAGGAGCCAATGCTCACATGTGTAATAAATACTAAACCACCACCAGTGGCCCTTAGCAAACTCCAAATTCAATATCATAAATGTACAAAGATAAGAGCTGATGCTTAGATTCTGCTTAAATTCCAGTCAAAAACAGCCTTTAAGTCTTTACTATGTGTATAGAAAAGATAGACCTATAGACAATAAGCATTTTCTTATTTCAAATTTATTTGTAAATTAAAAAAAAGACCAATTATGTCCGCTCTTGTGACAAAAGCGCAGGGTTAAAATGTCCAAATGTGATAAGAGCCATGTGTGTGTGTGTGTGTGTGTGTGTGTTTGTGTGTGTGTGTGTGTGTTTGACAGTCTCTGGCATACTCGCAGATGAAAATCTTGATGATTTAGGTCATTTTCCTGTGCGGGCAGATAAGTGTTCTGCTTTATCAGGTAAGATGTCCCTCTCAACAGCACACAAACAACACATGCACTGTATTTACACACACACACACACAGGCGCACATATATACTTGCATGCATTAACATATAATGAAAATTATTTATTTTTTGAAAGGACACTATATACTTTATGATTTTAACTGTAATGTAATGATTTACAACTTTTGTGATGCTGCTTTGGAACAATAATTATTGTGAAATATACAAATAAATGTGAATTAAATATATATATATATTTAATATAATATTAGGATAACAGTTTATGGTACTGATATAAAAGCTAATGTCTTCAATAATAATTCAAATAAAGCAAATTACCTTTTTTTAAATGGTTATGCAAATTAAATTGTTACACCAATAGGTGCCAATTGTTAAAAGTTGAGTTAATTATTTATTATTTAAACAATTCATACAGTAATGAAACGTGAAGTCTTCATAAGTTAGTTCTTGAATCATATTTTCAAGAGATTTTCAAGTTGCTTGATGTTAATTATATGAATAAAAGTAGTATTGCAACAATTCCTGTTATTTATATTTTGTTTTAAATTTTTTAAAATGCTAACTCAATCAATTATATAAACTAAGCTATAAATAATATAAATATAGTGAAACTGAGTGAAATTAAACAAAATTAAACAAAACGAAACAAAACAAGACAAAAGGCAAAACACAAAACAAAAAAAACAAAACAAAAACATAACAAAAACATAACAAAAACAAAACAAAACAAAACAAACAAAAACAAAACAAAACAAAACAAAACAAAACAAAACAAAACAAAACACAGAACAAAAAAAAAAAAAAAACACAAAACAAAGCAAAAAACAAAACAAAACAAAACAAAACAAAACATGTCTCAGTTCATCCAGAATCATGATTCAGCTCTACACATCAAACTAGTTTAAACCCCAAAACAGGATTGTGATGTGATCATTAATTCATTATCTGACGCTACAGCAGCAAGCGACTGCTTGTCCCACAGTGACAGGTCCTAAAGAACAGGCCAGAGCAAAATAAGCTTTGGCATTTTTCAATAAGCAATATGCCTAAAATTACTGCTTTACCGCTGTTGAAGCGCAGCACCCATTTATTCAACCCCAACAGGACATGAGAGCAGATAAGAGAGGATGAGCCGTAGTCTCAAAGAAATGAAATTGCACGTAAATATAATAAAAAATAACGGGAGTAAAAAAAAAAAAGTGGAGATTAAAAACACATTCTATTAAACAGATGGTTAAAGAGGATTTTATTCCAGGAAATATGACAAGCGTGTAAAAGAGGTGTGAGAGAGGGGGAGAGAGAGAGGGAGGGAGAGAGATGGTGGTTGTTTTTTGGTGAGTGAACCGGTGAAAGCCATGTCTTTAACCAGATCAGATTCTTGAAATTGGCTGTCAAGGCAGGATTGTCCTGAGTTATAGCTGTCTATCACCCCCCTCGCATAGAGACGCGCCGAGCTGCTGTCGCCTTCCCCTGCCGCAAAGCATCTTAAATTTTCAACACCACCATCTGTTACAAAATCTAATTCACATTCCGCCCATAATCGGGTTTACCTCTGTAATACCCGTTCTGCCACTCTCTCTCCTCTCTCTCTCTCTCTCTCTCTCTCTCTGCACGGAGCCCGAGCCCCAACCCCGAACCAAACACCAGCATGTCTGCAGGCACACTTTCATTAGAGAGAAAGAGGCGCAAATAGTCGAATCATTTTTCAGAATCTTTGATGTTTTCATGATCAAGACGGTAACATCCGTCTACCTTCCCTGACTGATCTACCACAGCTGTGCCATTTCTTTCATTACAGTTGTCAGATATATAATATATAGTCTGATATATTTTATATAAATATTTTAAAAACACAAAAATACATCAAAACTGATAAAACTAAATAACTCAAATGAAAACAAAAATAAATTATAAAAATAATTTAAATTATTACTAAAAAGGTAAACAACTAATAAAATATATTAAACTACAAAAAACACCAAAGAACTACAATCCTATAAAAACAAACAAAAACATTACATATAACATCATTACAGTAACATAAATATTTAAAAAAAAAACACAAAAACACATCAAAACTGCTAAAACTAAATAACTCAAATGATATTATAATAAATTATAATATAATATAATATAATAAATTATAAAAATAATTAAAATGATTACTAAAAAGGTAAACAAAAAAATAAAAATATAATAGACTACAAAAAAAAAACCACCACAGAACTACAATCCTATATAAACAAACAAAAACATTATTTATAACATAAATATAAACAATGAACACCACTTCTACTACTATTGGTAATAATAAAAATCAATATGACCATAAAATAATTAACATCAACAATGTTGTATTCATAATATACTGATACATTAAATTTACAGATAAAAATGATTTAATAAAAATTAAATAAGAATTTAAATATAAGGGTAGACTTTATTTTAAATTTAAGAACTGAGTTATGAACGTGTATATTCAAGAGTAATTTTAATCATAATGCATACAATTTTGCACACTGTTATTAAGTTTACTATATTAATATTATATATTCGGTGCAACAAGAAGATTGTAAAATAAAATACAAGCAATGATAACATTACATTTAACTACTGGTTAGATTAACATTATTATCGTTATTATTATTATTATTATTTTATATTATTATTATTATAGGCGACCCAGTGGCACAGTAGGTAGTGCTGTCGCCTCACAGCAAGAAGGTCACTGGTTCGAGCCTCGGCTGGGTCAGTTGGCGTTTCTGTGTGGAGTTTGCATGTTCTCCCTGTGTTCGCGTGGGTTTCCTCCGGGTGCTCCGGTTTCCCCCACAGTCTAAAGACATGCGGTACAGGTGAATTGGATAGGCTAAATTGTCTGTAGTGTATGTGTGTGAATGAGAGTGTATGCATGTTTCCCAGAGATGGGTTGCAGCTGGAAGGGCATCCGCTGCGTAAAACATGTGCTGGATAAGTTGGCGGTTCATTCTGCTGTGGCGACCCTGGATTAATAAAGGGACTAAGCCGAAAAGAAAATGAATGAATTATTATTATTATTATCATTATTCATTCATTTTGTCAGGGATCACCACAGTGGAATGAACCGCCAACTTATTCAGCATATGGTTTACACAGCGGCTGCCCTTCCAACTGCAACCCAGTACTGGGAAACATCCATACACACTCATCCACACACATACACTACGGCCAATTTAGTTTATTCAATTCACATGTAAGGCATGTACAGTATTTGAACTTTGGGGAAAACTGGAGCACCCGGCGGAAACCCACGCGAACGCTATTAACACATTATTAATATTCAGTCATTTATTTTCCCTCAGCTTAGTCCTTAATTTTTCAGGGGTCACCACAGCGGAATGAACTGCCAACTATTACAGCATATGTTTTATGCAGTGAAACACCCATATTCACACTCATACACTATGGCCAATTTAGTTTATCCAATTTACCTATATTATTATTATTATTATTATTATTATTATTATTATTATTATTATTATTATTATTATTTCTACTACTACTAATCAAATTACAACATTATACATTTTTGTTAAGATTTGTAATGTATTTACAAATATACTTATCCAGTAGTGTGAGTACTAATATTAATTCAATGTTATGTTTTATTCTAATTGTATTATATTATTCAAAGAAAATAATACTAGAACATGTAAACTTGTAATTAAAATATACTTACATTATTAACAATTAAAATTTAACCATATAAAAACATTTTTATTGCAAAATATTGTGTTTACAACACAGAAAATGCAGAATAAGTAACATTACATGTACAATAGGTCCATATTCTAATTCAAATAAATTCATATTAGAACACAAAAAAAAACTTTAAAAATGCTGAACATACATTAATGTTAACTGAAAATATTTACAAAAATAGATGGTTATAAACTAAACTCAAACTTAAAACAAGTAATCTATCCCAAAAAGACAGTACTATTCAAATAAATCGTCCAGCTACAGATGCACATCACATTCTGCCCCAAGACTCCTGAAAGATTTGAAGTTTTAATACCACAATATAATCCTCCCAGTTATAAACCCACGATTCAATCCAATCTCCACCTCAGACTGCACCCAAAAGCCGCTCATTCCCCATCTGCATTTAAGGCAATCTAGTTTATTACACAAGCTGCTAAATTTACAGTAACAAGACGCTCCCTTGACAAATCAATCATTTTCTGAGTATTTGATCATATAAATAAAACAGTGCCTCTGGAGGCCTAGCAGCTAAATCGCTTGATTTTCCGTTTATCTGGGAAATGGCTTGCATCTGGGTAACAGCTCACCAGCAGATGGAGAGGTTTTTCCCCTGACCCCCAGACCGGGCTTCAGATCATGGTTATCAGTGCAAGGTGTATGTGTGTGTGCATGTGTGAGTGTTGAAGGTTGCTGTTCGGGATTTGCAGACTTCCATGAGCATTCAAAGTTCTCCTGGTTCCCAACGATCCCACAGCCTCCGGTATTAATGCATGCTTTTCCCCCATGAGACTTTATGAATCTTACTGTATGTTGGCATAACTGACTGAACTGTAAACAGCTCGTGTTTGTGTACCGCATGTGTGTATGTATTAGGGCTGCAAGATACTGGAAAAATCTGATGTTGCGATAATTTATTTTTCTATGATAAATATTGCGATATGAACAAGATGGTTTGAACAGCACTGTTTGATGGGAAGTCGTAACAGTATTCAGGTACAGAAATTGAATGATCACAATGCAAATAAAATGCTTTTCTGATTTTGCTAAAATGTCAAAATATCAAACAATTTTTAGAGCAAGTAAAAATATTGTTTTGTTTTCACCGTCAGAAGAAATGTCAAAATTAAGAGTCAAGTCAAGCTAAATTATCTGCCAATGGTGTAAGTGAAATAATCTAGTTTTCGCTTAGAAATGTAGATATTTGGACTAGAAACAAGACAAAAATTCTAAGTAACATTTTTTTGGCATAAATCATATAAATTCTATATAAATAAAGTGATTAAATACAATTTTGTAGCTCCTGCTCATGTATAATTCAGACTCAACATTGCATCTTTGCGATGTGACCATTGCGGATGCAATAAAACAATATATCGATGCTAAAACTATATATTGTGCAGCCCTAGTATGTATGCATTTAAGTGTGACAGTATTGGTTTCATGACCATCACTTTATAAAATTTGCTGTAAAAACATTTTTTTTTAATATTCTGAAAATGCTAAACAATTTACAAACAACTAATAAAGCAGGGCACATAGAGCATTAAAATAAATATGGCGTTCCTTTTGAAGTAAATTCACTTAGATGTTATTGTCTTTTAAAATAGATACTCCAATAATATTTTTTTCTACAGCATGTATGCATTCTAAAATCAATATTTCTTAAATAAAAGTTGTTTTATTGTATATATAAGTGGCCTTAACTACTATTTACAATCAAAACATACATATAATGTGCTTACTTTATGGTGCTCTTAAGGTGGGATATAGTTTTTTATTATTTAATGATATGTTTGGTGCTATGAGAGTTTAAGGCTGGGTTAAGTTGTAATGGTGTGTGTGAACAGTGTACTTATAAAAGCATTTATAAAATTGTATTACAGATGTAATTACATAGAGATAGGTATTAAAATATAAGTACAGTGTAAAAATGTACAGTTGAAGTCAGAATTATTATTATCTTTTGATTTTTTTTATTTATATTTAATATAACAGAGCAAGGACATTTTTACAGTATCTCTGATAATATTTTTTTCTTCTGAAGAATGTCTTATTTGTTTTATTTTGGATAGAATAAAAGCAGTTTTATTTTTTTTAAATACATTTTAAGGTCAAAATTATTAGACCCTTTAAGCTCTATTTTCTTTTGATAGTCTACAGAACAAAGCATCGTTATACTGTACAATAACTTGCCTAATTACCCTAACCTGCCTAGTTAACCTAATTAACCTAGTTAAGCCATTGAATGTCACTTTAAGCTGAATACTAGTGTCTTGAAAAATATCTAGTCAAATATTATGTACTGCCATCATGGCAAAGATAAAATAAATTAGTTATTAGAAATGAGTTAGGGGGCTAATAATTCTGACGTCATCTGTATATCATAATAAGTACATTTTACCAGATGTTTACTTAAGGCCACTTAATTGGTACCAAAAATTGTTAAGGTTTCGATTCAAAGAAGTTCTTTGGCTCATTTATGTTTTGAATAGCATTATGAAATCTTAATCTCAACTCCGACAACTTTATATGTTGAAAATGCATTTTTTTAATCATCTTTTTATGCATTTTTTTTTCAACGAAGTGACATTTTAAGTAGTTTGAAATGATATATTGTTTGTGTTGGTCATATAGCTTATGATATCAAACCGTCTGAGAGATAGTTCACCCAAAAATAAGCATTTACTCACCCTAATGTGAGTGATTCCAAAACTTTTTTTTATTTCTGCTGAAAACAAAATTACCAGTTCTCGAGAATGTTGGAAAATGCTAGCCACTGTCATCCAGGGTAGGAAATATGAATATTAAGTCAATGACTACTGGTTTGCAACATTCTTCAAAATATATTCTTTTGTGTTCAACGGTAAAAAGAAACTTTAAAGTTATGGAACAAGTGAAAGATGAGTAAATGATGAGTTTTTTTGGCAGAACATCCCTTTAATGAGTGGTCAGTACTTTTACTGTAATGTTTATCTATATGCTATTGATTTCAAACCTTCCGATACAATGGCTAGTGAAACATCCTGCTCCAATTGACATGGTTGAAAGCATTTGACATATCTGAACCAGACAAATTATAGAACTATTTTAATGCATTGCAGCTAGGATTAGCTTCCGCGCTGAATATACACAATTAATGCACATCTAGCCCCATAAAACAAATCAAAACAAGACTTCAAACTGTGCTGCAACCAATGTGGATATTCAGGGTGTAAGCCACGTCCTCCAGCTCCCAGCAGGCCATGTTTCAAGCCCAATGGCGTGATACAGTATTGCCTGGCAGGCCTGTCAGTCGAGAGCCACAAGCTATGCCAGTAACGTGATCCTGATTGGCTTAGAGCAGAGAAGACTTCTTGCATGCGAATGGAGCCTAATTGGTTTGACCCAGACTAACCTGTCCCAAATCCAATCCTTGTAATACATTTGAGGGCCCCCATCAAAGCACGGTCACCTTCTTTTAAAAGACTTGCATGAATCTCCCAAAAAAACTACTGCTCACCAAAGTAAACACAGTAAAGTGTTAATACAAACATTTCTCTCAATAAAGATATTGCTGGAACTTCTTCAGCGCACCTTTAAAAACACTCGAGATTCACCCCTTGTTCATAGTGATACATCACTATCACTCAATACCTTGCAAATGAAAATGAATGAACAAATACAAATGTTACTAAAGATGAATGAACACATCAAAGAAAAGAAAATGAACAGCTTAAAATAAATCAAAAAAGTGGAGGCCCTCTTCTCCCTGACCCCTCCGTAACCTCTAAAGTAATAACCATAAATGACCTGAAATTACAACAGTCAAACAAAGACATTTTACAGAAGATGGCCTGAGAGAGAACGAGAGAGAGAGAGAGAGAGAGAGAGAGAAAGAGAGAGGGAGAGAGAGAGAGGTAGAAGGGCCTGGTGAGGACTCTTAACTGGTCACATCTGGCTGTATTTTATACGCAAATCAGCCCCCACTAAATCTAGATAAAACTCACTGACTCGTGATCGGAGCAATGATCTTCATACATCTAAATTTATATGCTAATCGGAATCCTTGAAGCATTTAACACATTCCTCTGCATCTGGAGGGGGCGACAAGCAGCAACCTCTCCAACCTATACCCATAAACTCAACATAAACTTTCCCTAGCCTTCTAAACCCACATCTACATTTCAGCTCAGCTCAGCTCAGCTCAGCTCAGCTTATCTATCTATCTATCTATCTATCTATCTATCTATCTATCTATCTATCTATCTATCTATCTATCTATCTATCTATCTATCTATCTATCTATCTATCTATCTATCTATCTATCTATCTATCTATCTATCTATCTATCTATCTATCTATCTATCTATCTATCTATCTATCTATCTATCTACCTATCTATCTATCTGTCTGTCTGTCTGTCTGTCTGTCTGTCTGTCTGTCTGTCTGTCTGTCTGTCTGTCTGTCTGTCTGTCTATCTATCTATCTATCTATCTATCTATCTATCTATCTATCTATCTATCTATCTATCTGTATGGTTGTCTGTCTGTCTATCTGTCTGTCTGTGTGTCTATCTATGTGTCTGTCTGTCTGTCTGTCTGTCTGTCTGTCTGTCTGTCTGTCTGTCTGTCTGTCTGTCTGTCTGTCTGTCTGTCTGTCTGTCTGTCTATCTATCTATCTATCTATCTATAGAGTAAAAGAAAAAACAGAAGTACAGATGTCTCTTTATCAACACACACACTCACGGAGAAAAAATGAACATGATCTGGTCAGTACGTTTTTAACATGTTAACATATTAATATGTTACTTTAGCATATTAATAGTACCAAGAGACAGCTCAAGGACCAGGTGTGCAGCACATAATGGGTATGAACATGCAGTTTCCAGTCTGCGGCTTGACAAACACACACACACACACACAAACACAGAACGACGAAAACTAAAACACTGACTTAAAGCAAGCATGGATAACAGCAGGCAGGACATACAAACAAATAAAACAATCATCACCAGAACTGACATTGGCTTTTGATGACACTGTTTTTGGTCCTTTCCTTACCTTTGGTTATATAGAGCATGTGCATCACGCATGTGACTGGCCTCGATGTCGTATTGCTGTTGCGTTCTCCAAGCGCCGCATTTGGCGTACTTATCTTCGCTATTAACTTGGGCCTTTGATAAATTCATTCTACAACAAAGGGAGAGCAAGAAAAGGAATAAAAACGAGGGTCAGAGAGATGGACTGAGGAATTCTGATAAAGAACCATTGAGCCATTAACTGCTGACAGACAGTGACGCAGCTCAGCACACTGCGAGACAAAAATATTCCTTCTTTTTTTTTTCCTGACCGGCATTCTTCAATGGAGCGGCTGTAACCGCGTGTGGAACGGAAGAAAGTAAAGCCGGCCTCTTTTGTTAATGCCAGGCGTTAATTGAAAACCTGTCTTGACGTTTTTTAATGCACAGACTCATCATTCTACAGGCCTGCAGATTTAACAAGTCTGAGTTGTCGGCAGATAAAAGAGGGACTCTGAGGGGATCAGCGCACGCCTGTGGCCCTTGTACACACCAGGACAGGGGAGCCCGTGGATTTACAGGACGCTCCACATCAGAACAACTTGAAAATGACCAAATAAAGCGAACGTAAAGAGAAAGTTTTGACGTCACACCTGTGTGACGTCCTTATCCCTTTAGCTATACCCACCAACAAACGAAATTTGGATTGTATTTCTTAACTCCTAATGTCGCTAGTTAACACACTTAATGCTTTTTTTTTCCCCAACACATCCCATAATTTCTAAAATATCAACCTCTACCAAATGGCTGATATGTCGGTTTATGGTAAAAGTAACGGAATTAATACATGTACTATGAAAAATCTGAAAAATATGAAGTGTTTCTTTTATTTTTAAAAAATATTCAAAATAAAACATTTTTGAACACTAAATCATCTTTATTGTTTGAAGTATCCCATAAAATATTTCAGATTCTCATTTAACATGTTTTCTTGTTTTAAATAAAACCAAAATCAAGTGCAGAAGGGCAACAGGATTATGTTTGTTTGATGTTTTTGTAAACCAACAATGCTGTGTGTGTAAACCATTATTTAAAACAGTCATTCTTTAAATTACTTTAACAGTCATTGTTAAAAACAGTAAAAACATGGTCAACCGTTTGGTAGAGCGGCAGTCAGAGTTATTAATCAAAATCTTACTTTTAACAAACTCTCAAACTTTAGAAGAAAACAAAAGACTGCGCAGATGTTTCAGGAGTGTCTCTTACTGCATGTAAATAACCCTCGCCTTGTTTGTTAGTACAGCAAAATCTTTATACAAACTTATGGAAATTAATTGAGCCCTCTAAAAGAGCCTAAGAAAACATCTGAGCACATTAACACACACTTAAAAGTTCTCCGCTAAAACAACTGGATTTAGATTTCAAAAGATTCCAAACTGTGGAATTTTTATGATAAAAGTAAAGCGCCGGAGAGCAAAAGAAGTGAAGTGGTGCGAGCCACAGGCAGAGCGGCTGAGTGTGTGAGTCTGCCACACTCTCTAATTAACAGAGGAGGCCCCTAATTCTCCTTCTCCGTTCCAACTCAGCAAACACGTTCAATGTCATTAGAGCCGCACAACCCCCAACTGTCCCCACACTCGGACTGATGAAACTAATCACTCAACTAATGCTGTGCTTCAGCGGCTGTCTGAAAGAACGCAGCCGTGAAGATCTGTCTTTCGCTTTCTCAGACTCTCATGCTTGGATTTTTTGTTAATCCGACTCTGTAATCAAGTTTCTGTTTTTAATTTTTTTGTAATTATTATTATTATTATTATTATTATTATTATTATTATTAGAGTTTAATATTTAATTCAGGTTTATTTTGGCATTGTGTACAAAAATAATTCATTTCTAATCCAATTTAAGGAACATGAAATCCACAAATACTAGTAAACATTTCAGGAAGTGTTGAAATAATTCATAAACATAAGTGATTGTCAAGTCATTTTGTGGCAATCATTGCTAATTTGAGAGTTAATTTGGGAGTGCTTCACTTCAGAGTGTGTGTTTACCTCACAAACAGTGGGCAGAACAGCGTGTGCTGTGTGTGTGTGTGTGAGGCTGGTGAGCCAGTCAGAGCTTAGTGGGAAAAAAAAGCAACCCACACACACACACACACACACACACACACACACACACACATACACATACACACACACAGAGACGCGTAATGTGTTGGCTTTAGTTCTGGCCGAGTGAGCAGTGGAATCGATAAGCCTCAGCATCACACACGCCACACGGCCTGATACACTCCTGTTTCTCTGAACTCTCTTTAACGTGACTTTACACACAAACACGCTACTGCACTCCCAATGCTAACGGCATTAAATATCTGTCATTAACTACAGGGATGCTTTCTAAAGCAGTGTGCAATATATATATTTTGGGTTCATTCCCATCGACCATGCTGTATATAACAGGACACATCATCAGCAGCAAACAAGGATAAAAATTACATCAAAAGCCAATAAACTCTTTGACTTTAGTGGCAGAATAATAAACATCTGAAAAGAAATCAGAAAGGAAGGTTTGCATGTAAAATAGTCGATTAGCAATACATTTTATAAGCATATTTGCATGCATTCAGTCCTATAAAATCTCTTTAGCAGAATAAGAGATTCTCTTAAAATGTTTAAATCAAAGTAAGCAGCAGAAAACATGCAGAGTAAGACAGGCGTGCACATAAACACAAACAGCACATGTACACTCACACACATTTATCTCAGTCACACACTTTGAGAAAACAAAAAAAGATCTATTTCATCTAGGATGCTAAAGTGCGGCTGATATTTCAGAACAGCATTTGTGACAGAGGCATGTAAATAACATGGTAATCGTGGTCTCTGAGTGCGTACAGTAAAATATTTTATTCAAATCTAGGGAAATTAATTAGGGCTGGATTGCTGGATTGTTGAGCACAGTCGAAAATGTTTCCTTTAATTTGTACAGTTGTACAGCATAACCCATTAATCATTTACTTGCTTCTTTACACACTTTTTCACAATTTTACAACATAAAAAAACACTACTTCTAATATTAATAACAATTTCCTATTAAAGAAAATCAAGCACACTATTTTGTATTAAAACATATAAACTGTATGTAAACACTGATGTAACTTAAATATATTTAAATTATTTGCTAAATTAAAATTACCTTATAATTCTTCTGCTTTTTTCTTATTCTTATTGCTTTATTATCATTATTATTGTTATTATTATTATTATTATTATTATTAATATGATCTTATTAAATAAATTGTTTTGAAAAAACATATCAATATTATACAAACACTGAAACACCTGAGCTTTATTTACATTTTTATTAAAATTAAATGTTATAATTTTTACTCTTCACATTAATATTTAATATTATTATACAGTTGTTATTATTGTTATTATTATTAATAATAATAATAATAATAATAATAATAATAATAATAATAATAACAATAACAATAACAATAACAACAAGAGCAATAATAATAATAATAATAATAATAATAATAATAATAATAATAATTAGTATTATGATAATATAAGTAGTAGTAATAATAATAATAATAATAATAATAATAATAATAATAATATTAATAATAACAATAACAATAACAACAAGAGCAATAATAATAATAATAATAATAATAATAATAATAATTAGTATTATGATAATATAAGTAATAATAATAATAATAATAATAATAATAATAATAATAATGAATAAAGTTCATTAAGAACTAAATATTGTTTTCAGAAAACTAAAGGTTGGTCAAACAATGCAAACAAGAGTAACCGCTAAAATGAAGTGTCACTTCAGATCAGTGGGAGAAACAGGCGCTTCTAGGGGAGAGAATGAATCTATAGGGATCTACCTGAGCCCATTTCACGCTACTGTCAAAACGCCTAAGTACTGCATCCATGCGGACAAGGATTAACACGCAGGACAATGAGCTGAATTAAGCCAAGTGTGTGTGTGTGCGCGTGTGTTTCTGTGTTGCAGCCATGCTCTGCGACTCACTCATGTGTTGCTATTCCATCTGTGAATAGTGGGGGTCTGATTGATAAGACAGGTGCCATTCTTTCTTATGCAGGAACGGCCGCTCCATGCACCGTAAATGCCATGCCTATATCTCTCTGTCTATCTCTTTCCTTCCTGACAGCTGAACCAGGCTGGTTATCCATACTCTAGTAATTACACATCTTAAACACACATGTGCGATAGCCATACATTTATGCTGAAACAGGTTCCCAAATAAAAGCTTTTGCAATTAAATGATGCACATTTAGTACAAAGGTGTCACAGGGGCCACCAGTGGTGCTTTTAAAGCATGTCAGCAGGGCTTCTTGTTATTGTACGTCGACGAGCACGTGATTTAACCTTTGGGGGTTGAAGGCTGAAGAATGGGACAGGTGGAATTAAACGCGGGCCTCTCACGCAGGGGCAGCACAGGCAGCGTGGCCGGCCACGCGGCAGATGGACTGTCAGCTTTAATATGACGGAGCGCGTGCGGCCGCTCCAGCCTGGAAGCATGCGGATCTCTACGGGAATGCAGCCGTTCGCCAGTGCAACAGGGGCTGGGAGCTGACGAGAATGGAGCTATGAAGCGCAAATGCACCCGTCTGACACGTCACACGAACATGCACGGATCGACTTTTGCCCCCCCGCCAAGTATATGTGAAAAAAGATTGGTTCTGATATAACTGCACATCTAACCCCGAGTTCAAACAGTGCCATAGGCTGCAGTCAGGTACATCCGTACCCTGTCTGGAAAAATTACCGCACATAAGCAGATTTGTTCAAAAGCCTCCCATCAGGATTGCTTTGATAATCTACAGCGGGGCGGAAATAACACTCGTTTGAATGGAACTCAAAGTCAAGAAAATTTTGCATTCAAGATAAAATAGAAACAATAGCTTCTGTTTGCCTAAGCATTTCCAGGGGGACACGTTTAAACAGGTTTCAAAAAGTCATGTTAGGCAAACACAGCAAGATAACACATAAATGTGCTGAGGAATAAGACATACAGGTACACAGGCTTAATTTAGAGCTATTTGAATTTCTAATGCAGCGTGTTTCTCTGAGGATTTCATCATTCTGCTTTATTTGAGGGGGGAAATGGCCTCAGGATGTGCATATAGATATTAATACATATATCTGTGACCCTACAGACGCTTAAAGGCGTTTTACAAATAATCCAGCAGAGAGAATTAACAATTAAATTGATTTCCGCAAGTACAATTTGAAAAAGCACTTCTGAATTAATGCTGACTAAATTCACCTGATGCAAAAATAGAGAGAAGAAAGTAAATATCTAAAGGAATGAGTCTAGAAAGACACTACAGCTGACTGCAAAAAAAATCTGGCCTTACACGGTAAGCATCACACTCATCTCATCACACACACACACACGCACACACACACGTGATGTATGACAGGAGAAAGCGCAGAGAAATATTTCACTGTCATCCGTCACCCAGCTGGGCGATTCATTTCCCTTTCTCTGCTACAAGACCACCACAATTTCGCAATTTCATTGAGGACCAATGAAGCTAAAAGCGATTCAAAAATTTGTCCAGATCTGCACCACTAGAGCTGGAGAAACTTTAGCTCCTTCCAAACATGCATGTTGTATAGACACGCGACCCCTAACATACAAATTGAATCTCTTATTTTACGCAAAGAAAATCATCCTCAGCTTCTTAATATCACCAACAGACTGTCCTAATCAACAATCATTTCCACTAATTTGTTGTGATGCATCTTTGGAGAAATAGCTAAACAGAAAAGCAAAACAGAATCAGAAAAGCTATATCCGCATACCGAGAGACAAACGGTGAGTCTGCTGGGAGCCGGTGGAAAACGCAGTGGCTAAAAGCACTATTTTTACACCCTTATCTAGCCCTCATGGACCCTCCTGCTTCTGGAGTGACCACACTCCCTATTGACCTGCTGTAACTGTATCCTACAGGCTCTCTGCCTCTCTCTGGCACACAGCAGGCCGAATCATCCACAAAATCAAGAGCAGAGGGGAAACCAAGATATAGGACATACATTTTAAAAGAAAGAGATTATCGTTAAGGGTCTAATCACTAATGCTTTATTTTTTTTGGAGTCTCAGCTGGCGTGAACTCTGTTAAAACCCTTATTCAACTTCTCGTAAAGGAAAAAAAACGCACCATCGCATTCGGGAAGAAATCCTGATGGATTGATGCATAAATCACACAAATTGACAAGTGCATCATCAGGGCTCCCGCTCTGTGTGTTTTCATGTGTGCGGCACCTGCGTGCGAGCGTTTCACACGAGTGTGTGCATCCGTCCGACGGGCCACTTATTGCACTTTTCAACAAAAGAGCAAAAAATATAGCTTCCCTTTTTTCCTTACGGCCCCCCCTCCGGCCTCTCTTTTCTCCTGAATGACAGGCTGCTGGAGGGGCCGGGAGGGAGGGGGCTCTCTTTTAACTGGAGTTAATTACCCTTGGAATGCCTCGGACCCCTTCAAATAAGGGGAAGTGGCAATGCTCTGTCTCCAATAAGCAGGACAGCGTAAAGACAAAGAGTGTCCAGACAGTAATCGACAAGGGGCCACGGAAAGAGAAAGACATGCGGGACGAGCCACGACACCTCTCACACAGGGGAATGGGATGGAGCCAAATCAAGGCAGACCGGCAACAAAAGGCCTCTTTGCGCACACACACACACACACACGGCAGAATAAATAAATCTGCGCTGTGCATATTGACATCATTTGACAGATGAATTAAGTAAATGATTTTATAAGGAGATTAAATGGAATTTAATTTACACAATCTCTCTTTATTCCTGCTGATCCCAGCCTCTGGGGTTTTATTCGCCTCTTGTGTGAGGAAAGAAGTATGAACGGGTGGAAGGAAAACGTAAAATCAAGTTTTCATCAAGGGCCATAAAGAGCGGAGGGGGGGGGGTCGGTGTTTTAAAATCATCCGACAAAAGGTTGAACATGCATGAGTGAACGCTCAGACACCTTCTGCACGATTCTGCGCTCAACTATTCAGCCCACTGCAGAGTCCAGCAGTGATTTTACACACATGACACCCGCGCTTCCACTGGACATTCACACTCCATTGCCTCTAAAAAGCTGACTGCTTGCTTCTGGTGAAATTAAAAATGTCAAGCATTAAGCTCTGATGTATTTTATATATATATACACACATTATATATACAAACACACACACACACACACACACATAATAAACATTCTAGAAATCTATTTAATGTTTTATATATTAACTTTCTAGAAATTTGCAAAACATTATGAAAGTGTGATTAATTGAAAAAAGCAGGCAATTTTGTCAAGCTTCTCGAAGATCTTAACGTAAATATGGATGTCTTCTGAACGTCTTCGTTTATTCGTTTAACAATACTAAACAGACGCTAAATGATCACAGCTGTACAGGGGATATGTGAAAACTGCCACTAAAATTCTTTATTTTATTAAATGATTTCAAAATTCATTCAACCATATTGTTTTTTTTATTAACTACAATGTTTGGGAAAATTGAATATTACCTGTTTTTTTAGGAATTATTTTTACAATAAAACAAACAATAAGCATTCAAATATCTCAAATCTAAAAAAAACTAAATAGATCAATTAAAATCCAAACAATAATTTGACACTTTTTCAAAAATATAAAGCTTCCAATTACAATTAAAATACAATAAATAAAAAAAATATTTTAAAAACGCTCCCCAATATCTCCAACCGTGAATGTAAATATTAAAATGAGCGTGCAGATGTAAATGTACATGCAGCCGGTGAGAGTCTGTAATTATGATAATAGCTAAACCAGCACTTGTTGTTATTACCATCATTAATATACTAATTAGAATCTCAGTAGTCAATTTGTGTTAAAATAAAGATCAAACAGCGAGCGAGCGCCAAATGGCTAAAAGGCTGTGAGGAACCGACACTCTTATCTCTGAATTTCCTTTCATGAGTCTGAATAATCCAGTCAATCTAATGATCCTGTGCAGGGTGTGTGCCAACACATCCACATCACTGCTGTCATTCCATCAACACAGGAGATTTCAAAAGTCAGTCATCGCTAAATAAATTCACTTTTACAACTATGTTGTTCTTCAGGTGTGTTAAGGAATTTCAAAGCTTTCAGACAGAAGTTAAGTTTCTAGGTTTATTTTAAAACAGACCAAGATGGTTACCTGTTTATAATCTTTTTGACCATTCTCAGTCGTAATGTGTTTTGTTTTTTCCATTACTTCACACTGTTGGTGTTGTCAATTCACAGTCAGTTTTTCTTATCAGTATTCATACACAGCACAGGGCAGAGGTTAATAGTTCTGTTGTTTCGTTAATTAAACGATGTTCAGATCACATTTTTCTTAAATTCAGAAAGCAAAGATTAACAAAAGAATGCAGTTTTTTAGGAGTAAACATGACTTAAAGAAATTTTAAATGCAATTTATATAATTAAAACAATTTTAACCTGACATATTAAGCATGGTTATCTTGGTTATACTTCTCATATAGAATACTGAATTGTTAGGTTTTATCTCACATGATTTGGCACAAACACGATTTAGTCACACAACTAAATCAAACACCAATTAATTAAATCATAACAAAAGTCTAGATAAACCTGTCAGCACACTAGCTGATGTCTGAATCAGTCAATTCTCATTTCCTCGCTCTGTGCTGACAGAAGTGAGCGGGACAGAGATAAATATGAAGCTCAGGAGCTGTTCTCTGTGCCGGCTCCTGGACCGTCCGCTCACTCGCTCGCTCGGTGAACTCAATCCCTCCCTCCTTCTCTCTCTCCCTCTATCTCTCTCTCTCTCTCTCTCTCTGAGCCAGCACACCGTCTTTAATACATTTAGCGGGCCACATGCTGTGCGACCGGTCTGCGATTCAAGCCACCTAAGACCTTTTTCTCCCTTCTATCCCGTTGCTTTCGTCTCTCCCTCGACACTCTCTCTCTATCATGTTGTTTTCCGTCACACACTCCTAATGATGTACACAAAACACACTACGTACTGTCAAAGCGAACGCAGATTGCTGTAATAGTGGATAAGCTGTCACAGCATATAGTATATACGTTTGGGCTCCAAACAGCTACCTGACAGCGAAAACAACCTTGAGGTGAGGACTACGCTGACCACATGCACACATAAACACAAGCACACTGCCAGGACAGGAACAAACAGTCTAGCCGGACACACAAGTGCAAGCAAGAAGTAGAAGAAATGAAAATGTACCTACTGTTGATCGGAGTGCAGGGAAAAACACTCAGGGAGCGAAAGTTCTACCGAATCCATGTGCGCTCTGCGATCATCGTTTGAGCAAACCTCTTCTATAAATTAAAGTTTTCTCTCTCTCTCTCTCTCTTTCTCTCTGTGTCTGCGCTCCTCTTTCTGTCCCTCTCTCTCTCTCTGTACCTCCTCCTCCTCTCTCTCCCTTCCGTGACTGAGCAGTGCAATTAACAGGACCGTTCTCCCGGTGACAGCCTATAGGCACAGCCAGTGGGACCAAAAGCTCTTGCACTCTTCTAATCAAGGACTATAAAGCCACGATTGCTGCTCATTAATATGAAGCAGGGCTTTGCATATGCAGTCACCCCCGGCCCTCCCGGACGCCAGATTGGTGGCTTCTCAGCCAATTGGAGTGAGACAGGGCAGTGTCTGCGCCCACAGAGAGACGGAGCAGGGAGAGAGGGGAGGGGAAAGACAAAGCGCGAGCGAGAGAGAGAGAGAGAGAGAGGAGGGAGAGGGAGGGGGGGAGTGGGTTAATGAGAGGGAAAGTGGGGGGTGAGAGCAGGTTTAAAGAAGCAGCCCGCGTCTCTCCCTCAGCAATGCTTATCGGCTCGCACTGTCAAGTGCGCAGATAAAACCGCTCACTTTGTTGATACAAAACATTGTGAATGAAGCTGTTCGCTTTGCATCCACCCGTCATTTGTTCCTTCCTTCCACCTGTATGGAGAACATTTAACATTACGTGTTATAAACAATTAGTAAGTTTAAATTCATAATAGATTTGTTGTTTTTTTGTTTGTTTGTTTTGTCAAAAAAATTGAGTTTGTCTTTTTCAGGTTGGGGATGTTGTCGTACATTTTATGTAAGTGAAAAAAAATCGGGATCAAAGGCCGTAGCAATGCACCGCAACATCATAACCGCGGCCCATCAGAGCAAATGTGGTCGTGAGGGAGTGGACACACGCTACTGTGACCACATCACTACTGACAGATACAGCCAGAGCAGGCGGAGGAAAGATCAAAGGCACCCCTTTGTTCTAGAATGATTGTGCCACATTTGCGGGGCATCCAGGCTGCCGGCGCGTGCGGTTCGCAAGTACATGTGTATGTTTACGCGCGTGTCACCGACTCACTGCATTTCCAGCAGCAGCAGGGAAGATATTGCTGGCATCTCAGCACACCGCAATTCCCCACTGATAAGAAAATTCAGGAGCCGCACCGGCCCGCAAACCATTGTGCCTGCCCCACCACGCCGCCACAGAAATTGCATCTGACCGTCTTTCATATTCCAAAACTTGCAGGGATTTTGGAGGCAGACGTGTCTGTAAAATGCCAGCTTGGGTCTGGGAAATAGAACTAAACCTATTCACTGGACAACACATGCAAAGCGTTGTTTGACTTTATGTTAACTACTTTAATATTGGTATTAAACATGAAGTTGGGAGTACTTTAGTCTAATAATTATTATTTTAAATAAACCTAAACTGATTATTTTGAAAATCATTAATGTTAATTGCTTTTTAAAAGAAGAATTCAATACCGTCTTTGTTTCTTAAAACCACATATGACAACATATGTGAAAATAAATACTCCATATTTATATAAAGTTGTTAATCTTTACTTTTATATACATTCTAATATAAAAAAAAAAACATATTAATGAAAGAACAAGTAGTCAAACTGAATGTATATCATACATTAATATTGTTAGTAGTATTGGTAATTATTATTATAAATAATAATACTATATTGCATATTATTTAAAATGTAAGTACTGTCATTGTCATTCCATTACTTGACTTCATATTAGTACGGGAAACTATTAAGACTCAGGTAGGCAGCAGGTGCATTGTGCAGAGAAAGATAGATGGAATGAGAGATGCACATCAACAATAAAGAGGCACAGATCAATGCAACGCACACTTCACTGAAAACTAATATCTTTCAGGGAAATAAGATCTACTTCTAACTGCACAAAGAAAGAAAAAGCTTGATATGGCACATATACATACGAGTGAGTGAAATTCAGGCGTTTCCCTTTGAATAACAGATGGGCAGAAAAAAAGAAAAGGAAAACTGTTTGAACGATCAGAATCACGTAACTTTGTTTCCAGATGAGCATAAAAGACTGCAAGAAGATTATTTTTATTACATGCGAGAGTGTTGCCATTGCTGAAGGACGCTCTGGGTCTAACAAAGGAGTTTGGGAAATAGCAGTTATTTCCGCAGTTTTGGACTGGCCAACGCGCACACACACATACATACATACACACACTTCGAAAGTTACATTTGCTTAATTTATTCATCTGTCTGCTTTTAAACAATGTACACTCTCTGCAGTCTTTGCGCCACAAAAACAAGGCGCATGATTAAAAAATACTAAAGCAGCGGTTTCAAAGCACCACGTGGAAACGACAGGCAGCTGAGCTCCATTTGAAACTGTTTTAATTGCACTGTTACAAACGGCAATGAAGAGAATGAGGGGAACGGGAACCGCCGTAATGTTCGAATACAGATATGAGGGATACCTGTGTTCACTCAAGTCCCATGAGACCAGCAAACATTCCTCATATTAGGATTCACGAAGATCAAATGCTGAGACAGACAGCACTTATGTGCTCATATTTGATGCACGCTGGGACTGTCAACAAAAAAAAAAAAAAAAGAAGGAAATCAGTTAGACTGACACATAATGGTCTTGCCACATAAATATCTAAAGCAGTGTTAATTTTGACAGCAAATTTTGATTTAGTTTTAGTCTAGGTCTTTTGACTAAAATTCTATTCATAATTCAGATTTTATAATATTTATAATTCATATTTTAGTCTTCTGAATCTTTTTAGTTTAAGTCTAGTTTTAGTCGTCTAAATTTGATAAAAAATTTTAGTCGACTAAATCTACTCTAGATTTAGTCGATTAAAAAATATTTGGTTTAATTTAAGTGGAATTTAATTTAAATATTGTACACAATTATTTATACAAAATAGTCTAACTTCAAATTAAATAAAATATACAATATACAATAATATACAATAGCTATCCCATTGAAGACAAAAACGTAGATATGCATTGTTATTTATATCATAAGTAATATGTCAAATTATGTGACGGCAGTCAAACCCCATGTAAGAACAGTAGCCATCTGAAAATGCAGGTGTGTGCAATTATTTAGCAAACCCTTTATTTTAACGTGGTAAACTACTAGTCTTTTTAACTAGTTTGTTGAACAGTTTCAAGCCATTACATCTTTGAAAGGCCTTAAAATAGTTTAAAAGTCCACTTTGCAATGTCAGTTATATACCAAGCTTTACTTTTGTAGTTGGTGTTACAAGACATGGTACTCAGCTATAGCACTGATTAAATAAGTAGAGTAATGATGTAGTATCCCGTGTCTACAGTGAACCAGTTAGTTTCAAATGTGTGTGTGTGTGTGTGTGTGTGTGTGTCATGATTAATTCTGATTGGATATTTACCAAAATACATCCCTTAATCACATTCTCGTCTCGTTTTATTAGTCAACTAAATGTCAGTATATTTTTATTATAGTTGTCATCATCATCACTTCATTTTAATTTAGTTTTCGTCTAATTTTCCTCAGTAGAAACTTGTTGGTCATGTATTTTTTGACAATTTTTTGTCAACAAAATTTACACTGATCTAAAGAAAGCAGACGTTCAGACTAGGAAATAAAGCTTTTTTATGCACACATGATGTGTTTTTTTATTTGGGTTTCACAGCAGGGGTCCAGTGTTGTGTCTGAATGTATTGATTCAATTATAGTGGCCCGCCTGCTTTTGACAGACCCCCCCTTCAGGTCACATTTCCATATTTGTGCTGAATGGACAGCCGTTCCCCTCTAAACACTGGCCACGTGGAGCTGGTGACACCCAAATCAAGCTCCAAACTTGTGTTGAGAGATGAGCAACATGCTAACGACATTATGTTTAACCATAACCACATTGCTCTCTTAACACCGTAAAGTTATTCAAAATCGAGCCTACTACACGCTGTCATTAACAGCCTTTAATCCCTGCTGCCCCGCTGAATACATTTGAACTTAAGTATGCACGACTAGTCTGCGCTGATTGCAGCGGCTGTCGATACGTGTCAATAGCTGCCCATCTTTTTCATTAGCAGTTTTAGCACAGCGCTTCTGCCTCCATTGTTCTGACGGTGTGTGTTTTACAACGAGCCGCGTCTCGCTTTCAAACCGAATCCCGTTCTGCCACAGGAGACGGACGAGCATTCAATTCACAAGCCGGCAGATTGAAAGACGAGCTCTGAGATGTAAAAAAAAAAACAAAACACATTAGGCGCTAGCAAGGACGGGTATGCAAAGTCTCAAAATGTATTTGAAAAGACTCCAGTCTGGCTTTTGTAAGCT